>CANYCX011445299.1:0-15007 GCA_948193385.1 Breynia disticha f. nivosa | reverse complement strand
AAATTTATAAAAAACTTATTTTTAATAAAAATTAAATTTTATAATATTATATATTGTTATATTTTTATAAATATATAATTTTTAAGTAGTTATAATGTTTTTATTTTATCAAGGGCATTATAGGTATAAAATAATTTTTTTTATGCACTTCCCAGGAAGTATGTTTTTATACCAAACACATAAAAATCATACTTCCTCAGTAATTTACTTCTCAAATAACTTACTTCCTCAGTAACTTACTTCCCTGGAAGTAAGTTAATCATACCAAACAAGGCCTAAGCCACTAACCTAAAACCTAATTCTAAACTATCACGCCGCCTCCCACCCCCTCTCCTTCCCGCAGCCCTTCCTATCCGCAGCCCTCTCCCTCCTTGCAACCTCCCCAGTCCGGCAGTCCATGCATCCCTCCCCTCCCCGAAGCCTTCTCTCCCCGCAACCCTCCCCCTCCTGGCAGCCTCCCCGTTCCGGCAGCCCTCTCCCTCCCCGCAACCTCCCCTCCGCACAACCTCCCCTCGATGCAGGTCCCAGGTTCGTTTAGCTTTAAATTGGTGTTAATTGTTGCGAGTTTTGCCTTTGTTTATGGCTTCACAGCCTTCACTCCCTACTTATTATAATTTTTTGCCATTTTTTTTATTATTCCTGCTATATTTATTATTTATGCAGCAAGATTTTGTTTCTTTGGCTTACATTAAATTAAATTTATAATCTTTTTAGATTGTTATCACTTTTTTTGTTGTGATTTATGTTTCTTTTTAAGTGGAATCAATGCTGGAGCTCTCTCCTTCTGTTCATGACATTGTTTGAGGGGATGAAGGGACAGAGTTTTAGCAGGTTCAGTTGCAGGGTTATCGGTTTTAGCATTGGATGATTCAAGTAGGAGAAGAACACTTGCTCTTTATTTATTAGCTAGGGTTGCTCAGGTGTGGAGAGTAGATTTGTTGCTGCTGGAAGTTGTGGAGATGCAATTTGTAGTTTTTGTTTCATTGGTTAAAAATTAATTTATTGTATGTTTGATAATGTATTGTTATTTGTGATTGTTTATCATTTTATTCATGGTTAAGATGTATGATATTATGTATATAATATGTTATGTTTCATTAATGGGAATAAAAGAAAATTAAACGAGCTTGACGAGCTTAAGGCATGAGCTTGTAAACGAGCTTGAACAAGATAACCGCATAAACGAGCTTTGCGAGCTTAAGCTCGTTTACTGCATAATCGAGCTGTTCGCGAACGAGCTCGCAAAGCTCACGAGCTTTTTTTAAACGAGCCGAGCCGAGCTTGAACAATGATTTTTCTATTTTAACGAGTTTGAGCTCGGCTCGGGATCGTCTGCAAATAGTGCCGAGCCGAGCTTGAGCAATCCAATACTCGGCTCGGCTCGGCTCATTTGCAGCCCTAGATCCGGGTGCGGATATTAAACCGTAACTCTCTCTCAATTCTGTCTCTCTTCTGTTGGTTGGTATCAACATTCTCTTATGCATACTGAGAAAGTCTAGTGTTGTGCTTCATACTCAGTCACTGTCATCTTCTTCTGCTTGAGTTCGAGAAACTCAATCTTCTTCTTTATCTGATGAAGTGGGGGAGTATAATTCTTTACAAATATCCTTTGGAAATCTCCCTAAGTCAAAGTAAGAGGATCATTCTGACTTCTTAGAAGTGCTTCCCACCAGTTCCATACATCTTTTTCAAAAATGAGGTGGTGTACCTCAAATTTTGCTCTAGAGTACACCACATACGATTTAAGATTCGCTCGGTGTGTTTGAGGCACTCTTCTGCCTCCACGGGATCAGTAGTGCCCTCAAAGGTTTTGACACCTTGCTTTCTTACTTCTCTAAAATTATGATCAATATTCAACCCCTGACCCCCAGGTGCTCCCTGCCCTCTCATCATCTTCTACATCATCTCCGACAATGAAGCATATGCAGGATCATAGGGTGGTACGGTTGTGAAACTCATTTATAAATACCTGTTTTCCTGATACTCAATAATCTTTATATAATAATAAGAAATCATACTGAAATCAGAGTAAAATACGAGAAAATAAGAGGAGAGAGAAAAATAAAACAACGTTTTATAACATTCTCGGGCCCAAAACAGTCGTAATATAAAAATTTTTACAGCGGAAACAACAAAAAGAAGTTTGAAACGTTTTCAAACTCAAAATAGTATCATATACAAGATATGTACAAATATGTACAAAGTCAAAACTGGAAGCACGTAAAAACAAAACTATGAAGCTCGACCTCTGACGACTGCAAGCTTTGACAGAAGATCTGATCACCGCAGCTCTGGTCCAGTAGCAGGTATCTGCGTCCTGCGCAACATTTAGATACATAAACAAAGGTGAGTATGTTTTACAATACTCAGTAAGGTTCACACGCTATAATTGATTCGTAAATTTAAATGTGCGCAGGGACAATCAATTTCCCATCTCAGAATACGATCCTCCCCCTAATCTGATCAAATAACTCAATCAATTCACATAATCACTCGTAATCACACATAAGTCGTACATTCTGTCATATTGATTTGAAATCAAATTTCAAACATAATCATATCAATACTACGCAAAATCATCTCAACAATAATCAATGTCCAATTCGTCAATAAAGCATTCATAACTCATTTAGTAGTAATCATAAATGCAAAGTATGAATGCGACTCAAATGCGTATGAATGCGATGCAATCACGTGCAAATGTCTTCCCCAGGGTCTTTCTTCTTTTTCTTTTTCTTTTCTTTTCAGATCATTTTTCCCTCGGTCCCAGACTGGCATCGTACCCAGTAGGACATCGAGATCTCTCTCGGAATCATCAGTCCCAGACTGGCATCGAGCTCTCACCCAAAATCATCAGGCCCTGCCTGTATCTCATAACTCAGTGTCACACAATAATACAACACAATGAATGATCAAAACATTCATATCTCGTATCAAAAATCATGTATGCTCAACATGCTCAATCAACAATCAAATAACACAATATCGCAACCTCAGTCACGTATAATTATCAAATTATAACTCTGGAGCATGTAAATCAAATATATATGAACCAAACGTTAATATATCAATCAGAGCATACGAAATTTAATCAATAATGTTCATACGAATGAACAACACAAACAAGTATAACAACCTGCCAAATAATCACATATACCATTCATATAAATGTTCCAAAGAACATAACATATCAAAACAGGTATCATATATAATAAGCTTTCCAAGCTTATAATCAAACCAATCAAACAAAGTATCAATCAACTATATGTCACTTAAGACATACACTTTCACAATCCATTCATCAATCAAACACATTGTTCTTATATTCACTAACTTTATCTAACATCTCAACAAATCATTATAGGCATTTCTAACTTAATAGAATAGCTAAAACAAAGTACAAATCAATATGTAAGCGTAAGAACACTTACCTCTAAGCAAAGCAAAAACCAATAATCAACATAGCTCAAAACTCTCCTAATCGTCGTACAGATCCTCCTGTATGAAATCAACTATATATAATACATTACTATCCAATTCAAATGTTTATTCTAACTTTAGAATCATTAGAACATCCTTTAGAAACCTTAAATCAACTATTTATCAACTTTTCCTTAAAATTTCCTTAAGCTTAAACCATACCAAAAATTATCCTGAACTAGATTACATTATCAAAACTATTTCCCTAATATCTTTTACATATTTACCACTCATTAAAACACAATTTCAGCATCATTTCCTTCCATCATCTTAGCAAATTCTAACTTCTTCCTCTCTTCCATCATCTTTTCTTCTTCTAAAATTATTCTAACACCTTCCTCAAACATAAACCATTAATTTTAGTTTATAATCCAACAATTCCAGCAATTTATTCATCCTAAACAAATCATAAAATTCAGCCAAAGAATCGTCATCAACTTGAAATCAACCTAAAGTAAACCTTAATACCTTACCTTCAAACTTATGATGCAAAATATGCAAAGAAATCAACCAAAATCTTCCTTGCTCAGGTTTCCCTTTTCTCCTCTACTGTTTCTGGGGTTTTGCTCTGCAGAAAATTGATTTGGAAGATGTAAATGAAGTTTGTCGGTTAATCGATCGATATTTATATTTTTTTTCCAGAAATCTGATTAGTACGCAGGGTGGGGAATAAGTACGCGACTCCATGAACTTTTCTCTCCAGTCCATGAACTTTTCTAACTCCAAATTTTCCGATTTTCGTCGATCGTTTCACGTCAACCTTCGATCAACCTTTCGTATACCTTTATATATTAACATTTAAACACATATTTATCGTTATTTTACTACGAAAAATATCCAGAATGTTACAACGGTAGCTTGTGCAGGTTTCTCATTAGGTGTTGGGGCAGATCCCTACCCTTGCACTAACTCTCTGAACTCTACAGTGTCGTGCGATACGTCGTTAATAGGCTCCATCCTATAGAAATCACAAGTTCAAAATCCTCTAGTTTTTCTGAAACATGATGCAAATGAAAACAATTTCTTAGCACAGTCTACAGGGAATCTAATCCCTGCTTTGATCCACTAAATGTCGCACCAACTTTAAATCACATTTTTTGAATAAAATAAGAAATTGGCAACCATTTTTTTATTTAAAATGAATTTTATAAGCTAAATGAATAAGAAAGATAAAGACACATGCATTCACTTAAAACTTTAGCCAAAGTTATATGCAATCAAAATATAAACATACAGAAGCTATGGAATAGTTTAAAACCAAATGCATGTAAAACAATTATCTATAGATAGTATGTATAAAGTACAAAATACATAAAGTCTTAAAATGCTAGGATCTAACTCAAGCCTCTGCACAACAACACAATTTCATACACACACGTGAGTAATTTAATTACATAGTGAGTGCTTTTAACAATTACCAAAGTAGTTAATGCATAAGTACTCGCTTCTTATTATGTTTTATATACATTATGCTATAGGACAATAATTCCTATTTAATCCCTATTCAATCTATTCTTAATTTTCAGTTTAATCACAATTCAGTAAATTTTCTTAGTAGCATGGTCGTGCCATATGAGCACGAGCCCTATGCTCATCACCTTGAAGAACATTTTTTGGGATGAGCTCATGGGTTTAAAATTTGATCCTGGCACGAGGTTGTGCTGGTAGGCACGGTGGGCTTGCCGACCTACGATTTTGCACATTTCACATCTATGTTTAAGGAAAACAAGGCAGAAATCAAGTTAACAAAATCCATACCATAACCATTACATTCCTGTTACCATAAACACAGCAATTTCACTCCATATTAGCACATCATCAACCAATTTCCATACCTTGATATCAAATATAGCCATACCATACATGCTTTAAAGCCATATCATACATGCCTTTCAATGACTCAGTCAATCCATCTCAACATCCATATCAAACAGTAATTACTACATTTAACAAATATAAACTTAAGCATTTAAACATCCATACAATTTCCATGGCAACAAGGGTACTCAAAAGAAGTATGAATGCATTATGAAGTGCAAATGAAATGATAATGCAAATCACATGCAATACGTCCCACGGTTTCCTTTTCTTTGCAAACTTTTTTTCTCAGACCCAATCTGACATCGAGCTCTTACCCAGAATATCCTCGGCCCAGTCGGCATCAAGCTCTTGCTTGGAAAATACCTCGGGCCCAACACTTGGAATCATTCTCGACCACATGTCATACCATATGCTTATGCAACACATGAATCATATACAATTCATTATGGCCATCAAATATCAAATTAAATACATACTCATACTTTTCATAACTCATAGTTTATAAGACAATAGTATAGATCATCATGACATAATCCACAACATCAAAGGCATAATCCACAAATATCATAAGAACACAATATAGTTCATCATCAAAGGCATAATCATGTCATCATAAATTTTTCCATACTATATACATACACTCATCATAGGCTAAACAAGAAGCCACATATATTTTACTTGTATTCACATCTCATCAATAAGCTAATGCTTATTCTTGCATTCAAATCATGTTCACATAAGATCATAATACCATATTGTATAATTTCCAGCACAAACCATTCATATCATCATTTCCTTTTAAACCATACATGAATACAATCAAGCTTACATCAACCACACAACAAGCACACTCAAGTTCATTAAGTGACACATGTTTGCTAGCATCTTAACAAATATACAATTATCATGTATGCTTAACCATGCAGATGCAAGACATACAATGGTAAGTGCAAACGACATTTACCTTAAAATTTGCAAAGTCAGTCTTGTGGCTCAACTCTGATTCGGATGTCACAAATTACCTCCTATAAGACAATTACCATACAAACTCCCTAGTTTCCTCACTTAAATCCAAGCACTGAAATCTTATATTTCTGTTCTATTCTCAATTTAATCATCATAATTCATCTACATGATTTCAAATAACTTTAATTCAGTTAACCAACACCATTTCAACATCTAATTCATCTATTCCCCTTCATTTCCAAAATACTCAATCCACAGTTCATAAGTTTACTCAAAACCAAGCCCATGATTCTTACCTTAGTGTGTTTAGCTCAGATTTTGGCAAAGAATTCTATTTCTCCTTGCTCACACGTACTCTCAGCGGTTCTAGGGTTTTCTAAGGTGTCTGGTATGTTCTGGGTTGTTGGTTTCGTAAAATGAAATGTTCTACGTGTTATTTTGTTTTAATTTTCCAGACGGCATGCCCCTCAGCACGGGTCATGCTTGAGGTTGTGCCTTTCCTTTTTTGCAAGATTTCAATGTTGCTCATGCACGAGATTGTGCTAACCATTTTCCAGGAAACATGAGCATGCCCATGGCACGACCGTGCCACACCCATGCTCATTTGCTGTTTTCTGCAATTTTCTGCAATGTACTTAATTCCATCCAGATTTAATTATGTTTTAATCCTATTTTCCATTTATTTAATTCTAATAATTTTTGGGGCGTTACATAAAAAAGGTTTCAAATGGAACAAATATATTGTCAAGTTTAATATGATGATAAAAAGCATGATTTTTAGAGTATACTTTGATTGATCAATTATGACTAAGAAATTGCCTTCAAATGTTATATATTTGGCAATATATTATATTATGACCTTGATTGTCTAAAGTCCAAATAACCTCTAGAAAAAGGGGATTGAATAGAGGTTATGTGAATGGGTGGAATTTCAAATTTTTGCAGAAATAAATTATGAGAGATAAGAGAAAAAGGTAGACACAAGATTTAGAGTAGTTCGGTGAATAACACCTACTCCACTACCTAAGCTCTCACTTAGGTTTTTCAACAATCCACTATGATTTCTTGTTACATTTGATTTACAGCTTAAGTAACCTTACAAATAATCTGAATTACGGCTCAAATCAAACCAAAAACACTAAACTAGTTCAAACAGGAAGACTCTTCGAGATGAAGTACAAGAACACAAGTAAGACTAAGAGCAAAGAGTTTGTGAGGAAAAGTTGAATCTTTTTGAATGATTGTGTTCACCTCTCTCTTCTGTTGCAACTTCTATTTGTGCCCTTGTATTTTTTCCTGTTGGTCCTTGATGTGGACCACTTCAAGTTACTTTTCGAAGTCAACTTTTGTCCATTGCCAGCTTCACCAGTCGACTAGTACATACTGCACTCGAGTATTTTGTACCCTCCAGTCGACTGGTTCAGACTCCAATTGAGTGCTTTGCATTCCAGTAGCTTTCAGACTTTTTGTGACTCAATCTCCAGTCGATTGGTCTCAACTCCAGTCAGCTGGTCTGTCCTACAGAACATATTACTCGATTGAAAAACTCATAAGTCGACTTACCTGCAACTGAATTCGAATTTGAATTTTGCCAAAATTTGTACTTTGATTCCCACGTCACTCTGAAGATTTACTGCTCTGTTTTGGCGGCAGAGGTCAGAACCAGTCAACTGGTTTCCTTACCAGTTGATTGCCCAAACTAGCCGTTTCTATTTCCCTTGCTGAGTTTCTAGTACACCAGTCGACTGGTCTTAACACAGGTCGACTGATACCACACAACATCTTCTTATTGGACTGCTTTCCACTACGCTCAAGTCTTTTCTTCCTTAGCTTTTGTCACCATCCTTTAAGTACTCAATTTCTAATTTCCAACCTACATACTATGCTTATTAAATTCATAAGTTTTGATCATATCAAAACTTAGAGCGAATTTGTATTGTTAACCACCATTGGTCCAATAGATTGATTCAATTTATCTTTTGGTTTGGAAATTTAATGGTGATCTTACTAGTGTACATAGGCATGAATAAGTGATTAACATTTGACTTATGATTTGAGCAATTAGTGTACATGAATATTTGGTCACATGATTGTGCATATCATTAAGTTTTATTTTGGAGTAAATTGGCAAGAAAATATTATGCTATCAAATGATTGAATTATGTCATTAAAGGAGGATTTTGTACGACTTATTTAGAATGATTTTGGTATAAATTGGCAACAAAATTTTATGGTTTTAAATGATAAGATTATATCATTAAAGGAGCATTTTGTATGACTTATTTGGAATGATTATATTGACATATATTCTTATTGCATTTCACTATATAAATGTTCATATTGTTGCTACAGGACTACCAAAATTTTGAGAGAAATTTCATCCTGAACACATTCATATTCTCCTCATTAAGTGTCATCATTTTCTAAATTTGTCTCAAGAATAGTCTAGAGTGTTGTTCATTTGATATTCAATGAGAGAAAAAAATTATTTTGCGAGAAGTTATTTTTGGGGTGTGAGTGATATAGTTTGAGCTTTATTGAAAAGTTTAGTTGTTATTGGGAAAATTTGGCTAGAATTTTTAAAGATTGTATTATCGGCTTGACTCTTGTCCATGAAAAGAGATCATTAGTGGATTTTGATAATTCTTAAGGTTACACTTGAGGAGTGGACATAGGCAATAGGCTAAACCACTATAAATTTTTGTGTCTCTTTTATATTGTGCTCTAACTCGCCTTTATATTTCGTGCTAAATTTCATCTTGTTTATTTTCTATTTTTTTGGTTTAAATTCTTTTCTAAAAATAATTTTAAAGTTTATTTTGATGCCAATTTCTTTAAAATATTATAGCTCATTTCACCCCTCTTGGGCATTTTGGGATCTACATATATGATAATGGGTTCCAATAGGAACATATATATATTAAAATTGGGTTCCAATAAGAACAATATGATTATATGATATTATAGAATAATATTGATTGATATTCTATTGTTTGATGGAATTCAAATGGGATGATTATGATTCTGGTATGATATGAATTGGGTAAGACTATATTTAGCCTTAATTGTGCTTGAAAGAAATCTTGAAAGTTCCTTATGAAATGGTATGTGTACAAAGTTATATATATATATATATATATATATATATATACTTTGATCTATTGTTTATACTTTTTCAAGTAATTGATTTGGTAAGAATCAGTGTTGAAAATTTTCAATTTATGTTTTGAATGTTTACATCAAAATATTGAGAATGAAAACATTTTGTTAAGGCTGGGTTTAGCCTTAAGTTGAATGTAGGAACTTTGAGTGTGCCTTATTGCAATGTGTATGAAATGTGCACAATGTTAATGATTTTTGAATGCTTTTCAAACTTTTGATTTGATAGAATGAATATGGTAAATGTGAAATCAAAATGCTAAGTTGTTAGTATAAAACTAGACATGGTACCTGCGTAATACGACAGAATGCCTTATATTATGGCTATATTCGTTTTATCAATTTAAATTATAATTTATTTTTATAAATTATTTTTTGAATTTTTTTTTAAAATATCTATTAAAGTCCATAGGCTTGTACACATATGTGTGGACTTATGAACGATATAGGTTGTGAACCATATCATTCATTCATCAAATCAACACTTCAAATAATACTTTTCCCGTGGCTTTTTGTGCACTCCTCGTACGCCAGGTCAATCAATGTTAACAAAAATTCATATTAATGCATAAACATTCATTCTCATTCATACAACATTAGCCAAATATAATTAGAACATAAAATACTAGAGATAAACAAGAAAGTATAATAGTTTGTACACTTATCGTACTTCTAGGCTTAATGCGCTACGAGGATTAAACTCTTGGACCTCTTTGTTGGATTAAGGGTGATCAAAATTTAAGTTCTTACCTTGTTTTGATAATGTGCTAACTCATAAAAGTGATAAAGATTGATGTTGCAGATTAAGTATATGGAACTACAAATGATTAACATACGTTAGGGAAGAGAGTAACAAACATTATCCTTGAAATGCCCAAAATTTCATGCAACAGTGTAACGTACGTTACTCAGTATTAACGCACGTTAAATACTCTGAAGAACATCCAAAAAGGTTCTATTTCTATCTATATAAAAAGACATTGCTCGAATCAATTTAAATAGACAAAGAACAAGGATTATGCATGGAGAAAAATAATGTATGTTAAGTTTAATAACGTACGTTAGCGAGTCACATAAAACATGTTACTATTATAGGTAGCGCACATTAACGGGACATAGATTCAAAATTTATACACTGTTTGATTGTGCGACGGTCATATTATGTGTCTAACGGCTAGTACACACAAGAGAGAGAGTATTTAAGCCATAAAAATAGTGCTGGAAGAAAGAGAGCTTCATTAGAAACATCCTTACATTCAAAGAGAAGAGAATTACAAGGATCGCAAGCTTAAAATCATGAAATCAAGAGAAACCCTAAAATACAACACAAGTGAGCTCATTGATTCACACTTTCATTAGTTGATTAGGATGATATTGCCGTTGTGATAAAATCATTGTATTGAGTTGGGTTTAACAATTGCTATTGCATAGAATTGCTTGCTTGGGATTATTAGAGTTGTCTAACATTTGTGAAAGTGACTGTAAAGTTTTCACTTAGCTAAAAAGTGAAGTTAGAGCTCTCACTTAAGTAGAAAGTGAGACTTGGTAAAGTGGGTTGAAAAATCCTTAGTTGGAAGACTAAGGTAGTCGATTAGGCCAATTAAAGTCAAATCACTCTAAATTGTGTGTGTTCTTGCTTGCTTATTCTCATTATTGCTATGTGTTTGTTAATATTCCGCAAAGAAATGGAAAGTTAGGAAAAGACGATTCAACCCCCTTCTCGTATTTCTATCACTCTCTCCTGATTTTCCTCTCCTATCACATATATAGGTGGTTCATAATAAGTTTCACACAATTCAATGCTAGTTCATACCAATTTTTCATGTTTTTATACAATATGCAGAAAATAGATTTTTTATGTTTTTCCTTCAACTTTTTAACTATAATTAACATATCAAACCAATGGGGGTTTCTCTGATTTTTCTATCATAGATACTTGACCATGTATAGTTTCAAGCCCAACAAGAATCAAGTCATTTGGACATCTACACAATGAGTTATAGATGTTTTCCTAAACTAGATCAGATAGCTACCATAAGTCCGACATAAAAATGTTTGGCCTATTTACACCTTCTTAACTATAGAACTAGATCAAGCAACATTAAAAATAATTGGGATATGGTCACTACATGTCATATTAAAGTTTGAATTTTCCATAAATAACAGTTTTTGAAAACTATATCATCATGTATCAGCTTTTTTTTAATTTACAGTCACAAACATATAAACATTCTATCATTCTCTCAATATAATTTTAACACTTAACAATTATCACACTTCAATACAACAACACTTTGCTTTCTTCCCGTTTATACTAATACGTTGTTTGTGAATAGGTAGCTAATAATACTTTTTTATGTGGTTTAGTGGTTAACTCATACTAAAATTTGATTTCTTAGTGGCGAATAAAGGTTGTACAATATATGAGTATGACTTTGTTTGCATTTTGAAATGTGATGCAAAGGTAAGGTGTTACGAACAAGCATACTCCATTAGGAATTCCTCCACATCAACAGACTATGAGTTGAATGATTCTTTCGCAAGTAGTGAGCCTCAATCTCAGAAACCCAAGAGGTCAAAAAGGCCGATAAAATCCATCAATGAAAACATTGAACCTGCATTTAATTCATATTGCTCTCATGCATGACTCAATATAGAACTAACGTGTCCAGTAAGTAATTTCAAGAGAGATAAAAAAATTGAAATAATAATAACAAGAAGAATCAAAGATAATGAAATGGAGTATCGATTGATCAATGTCACCTGAATTACTTGGATTCAAGTCACTGTCACCGCAGGAATCTGGAGGAAGCAGAAAGGCATTTTAGGATAATGAAAGCGTGTTCCATAGATCCAAGTGAGCATGTTTATGACGCAATGATTAGTGGCTACGTGAGGAAAGATAGCAAAGCTAAAGCTAGAAAGAGGAGGAAGAGGACTTTGAGGGAGATGGAGAAGGAACAAGAGGAAGAAAAAAAGAATTGAGAAAGACATTTAAGATGAGAGAAACGTGATGATGTGTCTATTTAATAGTGATTGTATTAAAAACATAGTCTCAAAATAATCATAGTATGAAAAACGTATGTCCAACTTTATAATTTTTCATCGCATCGTGCGAGTATCATGGCTAGTTAGAAGTACTAAATTATTTGTCCTATTGCATCTTTAACCCTTAGTCTAGTTTTGGATTCATATGTGCTCTTCATTAGTTTTTCACTATTTTTAGCAATGACACATGAGTATTTTTTTTTTTCAAATTTATTACTTTTATCTTAGTGTTCAGATTTGTTTAGTCAACTAACAAAATTTTAGTTTACTTCTTATTTTTTTGTCGAATTCATAGTTTTGTATTCTATATTAATTTGATTTTCATCAAAATAATATTTGAAAAAAAGCAACCTCAATAAATGTTATCAAGTTATTTTAAATATAATATTTCATTAAAATTTAATAAAAATTCATTAAATATACTTAAATAAATTATTAAAAAATAAAAAAATATTTAATAAGACAAAAATAGATAAAAAAATATTTAATAAATAAAAGGACATAAAAAAAATTTAATAAATGAATTGAAAAGACATCAAACATATGTTTATTTTAAGTCACATCTGATCTTGATTCGGTCCTTTTTCAAATGAAATTATAATGTAGTTTGATACATATGATTCATATATTTTATTTGTCACGACCCAATTTTGGGCACATGACCCGCGTATGCTACAATTCGTCTATGAAAGTCCGGCACACAGCGTAAAAGCCTCAAAATATGTGAAAACCAATTATTTTATTAAATTAGATTATATGGTTAAAATTACTAAATTAGAAAATAATTCATATATGTGAATATAAGTAAAATCATTTTAAGTCAAAGATAAAGTATACCAAAATAGTAGATATTAAATCTAAAATAATCTCATAGTCAGATATGGAGTATCTATTGTAAATAGTAAGTTGAGTCAAAGACTTACACAGTCAAGATGAGCATCACTGCCAAAAGATTTCTGGAGGATACTGAAATTGACTAGTATTTCTTAATACCTGGAAAAACATGGCGGAAGCGTGAGAAATCTTAATGAGGGACAACACTCCAGACAGCTTAAGACCCCTTACATAATTGATTTTGAAAATATTTTCTTTGTGAAAAACCACACAGTAGTACTACTGCTAGTATACATAGTTACTAAATATATATCTGTATCATTTTCAAAACCTTTCTAAGGATCACAAAAGCATATGATTAAGTATGTCTAAATATAGTAAGGTTAGGAACCAAGACGCTAATCTCACTAAGGACCTCGTCTCAAAGTAGATGTAGCGTAATATTCTGTGACATCAGCCATAAGAATGCAAGGCATTGTATCAAATAGATATTGAGTCAACGAGTAATAATATGAACCTCGTTGCTCTATCCTAAGAAGCTAATCTTACCAAGGACTATAATCTCAAGGTAAAGATGGTAAAGATATCATATATGACATCAATCACCAGAACTCAAACAGTGTAGGTAATTATGTCAAATAGATAATCAATGAATCTATGTGACCATGTCACCAAAAACAGAAATCTGGTAGGGCGATCTCAAATCACAACACGTTGGCCAAAGTGGTTACTCTGAATCCAGTAACATGGGCTTCCAGCAACTAATTAAAAATTTAAGCACACATATCAAAATGTTATTATGTAAGAGATATTAAGAGATATTCATAAAGATTGGTTGATTTACACCCATAACAAATTTTATATTCAGTTAAATCCACAATTTAGTACATTTTCAAGATATACGTGAACACAGAAAAACTGTATATATATAATTTGAAAAGGCAACTATGTGTTTGAAGCTGCAATCTCACTCACCTTGCGCGCCTAGCTAGCTGCTCAACCTCGTCTACAACTCCACGTCAACTGGGGTGTCACATAGACACTGAGTGCTAGCTAAAATACAATAGAAGGATTTACATAAGTACTGTGGCAAGCCTAACTTAATATGCATTACATTTTCTAAATGATATGATTAAAATAAAATGAACTAAAATGAATTTGCACCCCTCTATTCTTGATAAAAGTGCTAGACTGCTAGTTGCAAATTTCAGGTTCCACCATCATCCAAAATGTGTTCTTGCTGAAAATTTAATTCAACTAAACTTAAATTTTCAATTTTCTGCATTTTTATTATTTTTAATTTTATTTTAAATCTCAATTTTATGTAAAATTAATACTAATCAAACTATTTTGTAAGATATTAAAAATATCATTTACATTTTTGAAAACTTTTAAAAATATTGCAACCTTTGAAATAAAATTTTCAAAATAGTTTTCCTTCCAAAGGCAAATACGAAAAAGTCCACAAATTTTTTAAAAATACAAAACACCAAAAATCCATCCTAAAAAAATAATCCTACTTAAGAATCTTCACTAAACCAAACCCCAATTAAACCCACTTAACCTAACCAAATTGGTTTTCCCCAAAATCGACCCTAACCCAACCTGTCCCCCAACCACAACCCCTCATGGATCAAACCAAACTCCACCATTTTTCTTCAAACCAGGGACGGAATCACGGGGGGGGGGGGGGGGGGGG
>CANYCX011444593.1:0-10350 GCA_948193385.1 Breynia disticha f. nivosa | reverse complement strand
TCGTCGTACAGATCCTCCAGTACGAAATCAATCATATACGACATATTAAGCAACCATTCACATATTGATTCTAGCTTTAGAATCATTAAAACATCTCATTTTCAACCTTAAGTTAACTATATGTCAACTTTTCTATTAACCCTTCTTTAAGTTCAATCTCCTTCAATTCTTTCTCTAAATCATTCACACAATCTCTTACACTTAATTTCATCAATTCCAGCAACATCTCAACTCAATATAGACATATTTCAGCTCAAAGTCAACCAATTATCAACCTAACATAAACATTAGGTTTACACCTTCCTTCCATCAATTTTTCCACATAAACTCATCCTAACATGATTCCCAATTCTTTTCCAACTTCTTCGCATCAATAATCAACAATTCCATCATCAAAGCAGCATTTAAAACTAACCAAATCATCAAAGATCAAAGTATAAACCTTGTATAAACCATTATACAACTTTACCTTATGATCTTGGATGGATTTATGCAAAGATTTGCCAAAATATAAAGTTGGTATGAAGGTAGGATGGTTAGGAACCTCAGGATAGCTATTTGGAACTTTAGAGAATGTTGTGGAAGGAAAGAAAATGGTTTTATTTGTGGAAGGAAAGAAAATGGTTTTACTCGATTTTTAAGGCTATGAGGCGGTTAAATTAAAATCAGACCGACCCAAACGGTTTTACGAACGGTTTTCCAAACCGTTTCCAATCCTGTTTGACCACTCTGGCCAAATTCAAAATGTATCAAACGGTTTCACGAACCGTTTACCAAACCGTTTCCCATCCCGTTCGACATTCACTGTCCAATTCAAAATATCAAACGGTTTTCCAAATGGTCTACTCAAACCGTTTCCAATACCGTTCGATCTTCACTGACAAATTTCAATTTTCCAAACGGGTTGCCAAACGGATTCCCAAAACATTTTCCAGGCCTGGAAATCTATAACTTGATTAATTTATATTTGTAAAACGTTTTCCAAATGGTTTACAAAACCGTTTCCCAGGTCGTTCGCCTATATATTTTTTTCTCAGAATGTTACAAATAATTAGTTGATTAATCAGTAGAACAAGAAGATTGAAACCCAGTGAGAAGTAAATAACATAACAAATGCAAGGTAAAAGAACAAAAAAGTATATTGAATATAAGACCAAAAAGATAGTAATCAATGAATCTATATATGGTAGAATAAGTAAAAGATATAAAGTTAAAGAGATAATGATGTATGATCATCAAAATGATGGAATACACATATAATATGATTATGTGAATGTATTAAAGAATATCATTATAAGATTTTGATAGTGATTAGGAAAGGTTGATGAAACGAAGGAAATGTCACCATAGAAAAAAGACAAAGAGAAGGATAAAAGAAAGTACAGAAATGAGTCAACATTAGTAGTTACAAATATAAATTAATCAAGTTATAGATTTCAAAAATAGAGTGAAAACAAGTTTATTGTAAGAATAAAAAAATAAAAATAAATGTAATCAATAATATTAAAATAATTGTGAAGTAGAATAACAAAAAGATTTAATAGAAAACTGTTAAAAATTCATAGGACATGTATAAGAAATTATAGAGAAAAGATAAGAGAAATTATTAATTCAAGATTTAGAAAAAATAGATAAAGTGATAAAGTAAACTATAAAGAATAAATCACATGTATTCAGTTTTGGTATATGTTTAAATTAAAATTTAGGTGGAAATGAATATGAAATTGCGTTAAAAATTTGTAGAAGATGAGCTTTTGTGGTTAACACGATGGGGGTGCTGTCAACATGGTGGCCGTGCTCCTGGGAAATTATGCACAACTGTGTTAAAGTATGAGCATGACCATGGGTCTGGAAAATGATTATGAGCATGATGGTCATGTTTTCTCCCATGATTTCCATGTGAATCAACACAGGCCGTGTCAAACTACAATGTATAAAACCAATAAAAGTTAGCAAATAACCACCCACAAGTTTCAACCTTCATTTTATCCATGTTCAACTTAAAACAAGAAAGTAAGTAAGATGTAAATAGGAAGTTACAAGGACACATAAATAAATAAAAATTCACATGTTTATAAGGTAAGATGGATCATACATTGAAATACAAAGTAGACGAGTTGAAAAGTAAAATTGAAATAATGATAAAAGATATAAAAGGAAAATAATTAGAAAAGTTAAAGTAACTGATAAGACATAATAGTGAAAGAAATAAATATATGATAAATTAGAAATCATGAAATCAGATGAACATCAATATAAAGGATGTAAGTTGATAAACCAGAATTGATAAATTTTTCATAAATAAAAGGTTTGGTTGTATGGATAAGATTTAAAAGAGATATTTTAAATTATGTAAAATAAGAAAAATAGTATTATGATAGATATAGAACAAATTATAAATGAACAAGATGAATAGATGTTCGAGAAATAGAAAATAAATAGAGAAATGATATAGCTAGATAGTAAAAAGATGGAATAAATCATAAGATGAAAAATTACAGAAGAGATAAAGAGTAATACATGTTAAAGAATAAGTATAAAGAGGAAAGTTGATAGAAATACAGGAATATGGTTAATGAGTAATTGAAAGTAAATTATCAGAGGAGATGTTAGAAAGACAAGAAAACAATACAAAAGTATACATATATGAAGAGATGAGGGAAAGAGAAATAAAGAATAAAAGTTAAATGAAAAGAATTAAGGAAATAAAAAACAAAAGAACTAAGTACATTTTAAGAAGTTATGACGAACATCTACTCTACGTTATCCACAGGCAAGTGCACCTATCGATGTTTTTATTAGAAGGGTGTGGGCTGTAGAGCAAAGAATGATCACGTGGGCGTGAAGGCTTAATGCCAAAATCTTGCAAAAATTGGTCGACTTATAGACTTTTGAGTGTACAGTAAAATTACACGAATGTGACAACGTCTATGTACTTCCCTATTTCAGTACACGGAGAGTGCATCGTGTACGTGGATAGGCACTTGTATTACATGGACATGTCCAAATCCGTGTCGACAAAGCCAAAAAATGTACCTGCTTCATGTTTCGACTTTGTTTCAGACTTACCTCAATCCCCGCAGCTTCCCGACTCTCTAGAATACTCTAAAAATTAACTTTCATTCTCACATAAATTAATTATCCATATAAAATTTTGTCATTCCATGCATTTACACAAATATAAAATAAAAATGACTAAACAAAATCAAAAGAAAATATATAAAATCAAAGAATAAACTTAAAACATTCGGTTGCCTCCATACAAGCTTCTTTTACTTCATTAGCCAGACATAGTCACTTATTGATCATCTTACCTCACACTTTTAAGGTCTCGTACCTCTCTTGGAAGTTTTTCAATATCTTTACCGATGTAGAGCTTTAAATGGCTAACATTTACGTAGAACATTCCCTTATCATGATGTGTCACCTCAATTGTGCCATAGGAAAAAGCCTGTGTTATAGTAAATGGTCTAGACCAATGAGACTTGAGATTACTTTGAAATATTTAAAGTCTTGAGGTTTACAAGAGTACATAATCTCCCTCCTTCAACTCGCGGTGCGACCTAATACATGCATCATAGTATCGCGTTGGTCATTCCTTATAAAGTATCGTGTTCTTGTACACCATAGTGCACCATTCATCAAGCTGATTAGCCTAAAATTTTTTGTGTTCACCTGTGAGTTCAAGATCAATATTACTAGATTTTATAGCCTAATATGTCTTGTGCTCCAATTCAATAGGAAGATGACACACCTTACCATAAACCAACCTATATGGTGTAATGCCTATAAGTGTTTTGAAAGTAGTTCTAAAAGCCCACAATGCATCATATAACTTTCTAGACCAAACCTTTGTATTTACTGCCACAATTTTTTGGTATCTACTTAATTTCTCTATTCAAAACCTTTACCTGTTCACTTATCTGAGGATGATAAGGTGTGGCTAAATTATGTACGATCCCATATTTGCTAAGAATTTTGTCAAATTGAGCATTACAAAAATGAGGTCCTATATAACTAACAATTGCTTTAGGGACTCCAAACAGAGTAAATAATTTTCTCAAAAATTGTACAACTACCCTAGCATAATTAGTCGGTAAAGCTTGTCCTCAACCTATTTAGACACAATCTACAACCACAAGTATGTATTTATTGCTAAACGAAGTAGGAAATGATCCTATAAAATCAATACCCCAAACATCAAACACTTCACAAATTAAAATAAAATTTTGAGGCATTTCATTAAGAGAGGAATTGTTACTTGTTCATTGACAATGATCATGAATTTTTACAAACCTCAAAGTGTCTTGAAAAATGGATGGCTATTAAAACCTAGATTTGAGTACCTTTTGTGCCGTTCGATTTGCTTAATAATGTCCTGCAACTGGCCCTCTATGATAACGTGAAATAATTTTCCATCCTTTATAATGTGACGCACATCGGCGTATTACCTTATTTGAACAAATGAAAACAAATGGTTCCTCCCATAAATAGTACTTAAAGAATTTTCTTTATTGGTGATAAGTTAAATTCTTGGGAAGTATACTTGCAACAAGATAATTAGCAAAATAAAAAAACCACAATGTGTCATTTTTACTTACTTGCTCAATTTTGTTAAGTCGCTCTTTAGGAAATGTATCATTCTTTTCTTCATCATTCAGAACACCCATATGTGGGTTCTCAAGGTGAGATAGTGGTCCGTTGCTATATTTTTAACTCCTTTCTTGTCCTTAATTTCTATATCAAATTCTTGTGGAAGAAGGATCCATATTATGAGTCTCAGTTTTGCATCATTTTTGACATAAGAAATCTCAAAGCAGCATGGTCAATATAAATAGTTACCTTTGACAAAACCAGATATTGGCAGAATTTTTCCAATGCAAAAATTACTGCCACTAACACTTTTGTCGTAGTAGTGTAATTTATTTGAGTTGGATTAAGAGTTTTATTGGCATAGTAAATTGCTTAAAAATGTTTTTCCTTCTGTTGTCCTAAAACTGAACCCACTGTAAAATTACTGGCATCACACATTAGCTTAAAAGGAAAAGACCAATTAGGGAAATAATAATAGGAACATTTATTAACTTCTCTTTTAAAGCATTAAAAGCCTATAAACAATTTTCATAAAAAATAAAATGCTTATCTTTCTCAAGTCGTTTTGTTAAAGGTCTAGCAATTTTAAAAAATATTTTATAAATCTTCTATAAAAACCAGCATAACCTAAAAAACTCTTGATAGCTTTACAAAAGAAGGTGGTCGTAATCTATCAATAGTCTCAATTTTTCCTTTATCTACCTTAATTCCATTGACAGATATTTTATGTTCTAATATTATTCCTTCTTATACCATAAAATGACACTTTTCCCAATTTAGAACATGATTTGTTTCCTCACAACGTTCAAGTACATGTTTTAAATTACGGAGGCATACGTCAAAATAAATATTGTAAATCATGAAATCATCCGTAAGTACCTCCATAATATCTTCAAGCAACATAAAAAATTGCTATCATACATCTCTGAAAAGTTGCTAGCGCATTACAGAGTCCAAATGGCATCATTCGGTAAGCGTATGTCCCATATGGACATATAAAGGCTACTTTTTCTTGATCTTACAGCACAACTGGAATCTAAAAATAACTAGATATACCATCAAGAAAACAATAATACTCTTGGCTAGCTAACCTTTCTAACATATGATTGATGAAAAATAACAAAAAAGGTCTTTTTGTGTCACATCGTTTAGTTAGTGGTAATCAATGCATACTCTCCATCCTGTTACTTTTTATGTCAGTATGAGTTCATTTTTCTCATTTTTTACCACCGTCATACCTCCCTTCTTTGGTACAATGTATACAGGACTGACCCACACACTGTTAGAAATAGGATAAATTACTTCTATGTCTATTAGCTTAATCATCTCTGCTTTAACCAATTTCTTCATGTTCAGATTAAGTCTTCGTGAAGTCTGCACCACACATTCAAAATCATCCTCCATTAGTATTTTTTGAGTACAGATATACCTTTCATATCAAAATTTTTTCAAGCTATGACATGTTTATGTTCTCTTAACAAATTGACAAGTTTGAATTCTTTCTCCTCACTGAGATTAGAGGCAATAATTACTGGGAGATTTGATTCTTTTTTTAAGAAGGGATACTGAGATGTTCGGGTAGGACTTTTAGCTCTAAAACTGGCAGATCATCAATTGAGAGCTTTGACTTCCTGAATTTCTCTAGTAATATTTTTTTTCAAGATTTTTGTTTATATTTACCTCTTATTTTTTGCCACACCTTGCTTGATTGATGTTTCTACATTACTATGTTGTTCTTCTTTTGTTATATACTCTTCCAAAATATTACTCTTAACAATTTCCTACAAAAATTTTATAATTGAAAATCCACAATATTAATAGAACAACAAGTATTATCATTCTCAATAGGTTTCTATATAGATTTAGATATGTAAAATGTTATCTCTTCATCTCCTACTATAATAACTAACTTACCACTACTCACATGAATAATTACTTTAGCGGTAACTAAAAATGCTCTACAAAGAATCAAAGGCACTTCTATATCTTCATCCATATTTAAAATAACAAAATCTACTGAAAAAATAAGTTTATCGACCTTCATTAGTACATTCTTAATTACTCCACGTGGATACTTAATTGATCTGTCAGCTAACTATAAACTCATCCGAATCAGTTTTGGTTCTTCTAGTCCCAATTGTGTAAATATCTTATAAGGCATAAGATTTATACTATCATCCAAATCTACTAGAGCTTTCTTATCTGACAAGCTAGCAAAAGTGCAAGGTATAGCAAAGTTACTTAGAACTTGTAATTTTCAAGGTAGTTTGTTTTGCACAATTGCAAACATTCTACGTTCAGGGAGACTGTAGACGACTCCTCAGCCTTTTCTTATTTGATAACAATTCCTTGAGGAACTTAACATATTTTGGCATATGTGATAAAGTTTCAACAAAAGGCATGTTAATATGCCATTGTTTAAATAATTCAAGAAACTTACTAAATTACTCACTAATGTGGTCCTGCTTAAGTCTGGCCAGATATAGGATTGTTCGCTTGTATTCTCAAACCGATTAATTTTTGGGTGTAGTTTTGGGATTAGTTTTTGTTGGTAAAGTAATTGCCTTTGTGTATTCTAGAGGATTGGTTTTTGTGTTACTAGGTAAAGAATCTTGTTGTCTCTTTGACATCAATTTAGCCAACTGTTCAACTTGATTTTCTAAATTCCTTAGTGAAGATGATTGATTCTTTGACTCAGTTTCCTATTGTGAAAATCTTATATGAGAAGCTTGCATGAATTTTATCAGAAGATCCTCCAAGTTAGATTTGTTCTCAGCCCCTTGGTGTTGTTATTGTTGTTAAAATCTGGGTGGGTGTCTAAGTTTTTTCTACTTCTGACCTACCGAAGAGAATTTGGGGTGTTTTGCCCATTCTTGATTATATTTGTTACTATATAGATTAAATGGTTGTCTCTAACTATTTTCCATGTACTTAACACTTTCAACACATTCAAGACTAGTGTGGCTTCCACATAATTCACATTGCAAGACTTGATTCACTTTCTGAGTTATTGATAGTCCATTAATCTTTTTTACTCAATAGCTCCACTTAGATTGTCAAGGCTGTCATTGCATCCACATCATACAACCTATCGAGTTTAGATGGTTTTGCTCTAGATGAATACCACTACTAATTGTTCATCCCCATCTCTTCAATTAGTTCCTGTGCGACTTCTGGTGTTTTGCTATTAAGTTTTCCTTTGGCTGCTTCATTAATCATCTGTCTAGTACTCATATTTAGTCTATTATAAAGATTTTGTATTTTTAACCAGACAAGAAGACCATAGTGTGGGTATCTCCTCATCACTCTCATGTGTCATATAACGATTCTCTATCGTGCTGAATAAATGAGGAAATATCATTACTCATCTTTATAGTGATCGCTGATGGAAAATATTTCTGCCAACTCATCCCATATTGTGATGGACTGCCTAGGAAGAGACTGTAGCCACAACTTAGCTTTTTCTCATAATGTAAATGGAAATAACCTTGGCTTAATAAAATCATTAGTCACTGTATTCATCTTGAACATATCATAGATCTCAAGGAAGCTCACTATGTGTGCGTTTGGATCTTTGCCCTATAATCCATCAAAATTGCATGCTCTACTATAGCATCTGTATCATATTTGGCTTTATCTCGAAGTTGTTAACAGCCGCACTAGGATGAAAAATGCTAGACTCTTCTCTATTTAAACTGGGCCCAGCGTAATCTGACATGGTCATCGGTTGGTAAATCGAATTTTGTTAAACATTCTAGTTGGCTGGGAAATGCAGATTTTCTTCTATTGTTTCTATTTTTTATCTACATCCTCTTCTTCCCTCTATTGTGTTTTGTTTCTTAATCGAGTGTGAAAAGTCCGTTCAATCTCTGATCAAAATCAATTAATCCTGTCAAATTCGCTCAGGTTATAAACTACCTGTTATATTTAAGGAACTAAACATAAACCCAATGTAATTCGCAAAAAACCAAAGAAAGCAAAACAAAAATTAAAAACAAAAGCAATAAAAATAAAAATTAATGAATTAATAATGCCTAGCTTTAACTAATATTTATCCCTGCTAACGACGCCAAAAATATGCTGGCCGTCTATCCTATATTACCAATAAGCAAGTGTACCTATTGGTGCAGTAATTGACTTTAAGAGCCCCAAGTGTCGATCCGTCAGAGATAGATTACTAGCTACTCACTGTTAATTATTATCTAGTCTACCAAATGTAAATGAAGATTAACTAAATTAATTAATTACAAATTAAAATAATAGTTTAATGAACACAAATAAAAATTTTAGAGATAAAAATTGATTTATTAAGGTAACACTTAGGTTTTGAATACTTAAAGTTGTTTAACCATTAATTAGAATTAGAATTAATGTAGTGTTTTTGACTATATCGTGGCAATTCTTAGATTATATTATTCTCTTTCTCAAGGCAATTAATGTCTAATATTATTTAACTCAACTTGAAATCTCTTTCTAAGTTAACCCCATTAACACCGCATTAATATTCAGTGAATTACTCTATTAAGTTTGACATTACTTTGGAGGATTTATGTTGATCTATCTCTAGATTTGCATTCAACTCCTTTTAATTATGAGTGATCTATCGTATATTCAATCTCTTAGTTAGCCCTATATGAATCAACATGTCAATTACAAGTGGCAATTAAGTAATCAACAATGGAAAAAGCAATTCATAATTAAATCTCTGTCAATAAACATCTGAACACTAAAACTTAAATCCAATATTTGGTTCAACAATCAATAGTTTATCTAAACCTAAGTGTCTAAAAGAGTTTAGTTCATATTTGGAAAGAAATTTACAAAAGAGATGATGAAGAAACCGTCAACGATAGAAAAATCCATAGAGATCTAACTATAGTTGGCCTGTCTGCTATGAAATTTGCGCTTCGCTCTAATCTGATCGTGTTCTTTGCCCTGGTTTCCTTAGAAATTCAAGTTTTTCTCTCTAAAAAATGGTAGAATGAAGAGAGAATGGTAGGGAAGAAAGTGTATTGTAGCTAGGAATGAATGTGTGTCCCCCAAAACCTTCCTTTCTTTTCTTTCTCACGTTAACATTGTGTCATGTCCATGTGCTCCGTAAAGTCGCCATGTAGCACCTTGAAATAGTACA
The DNA here is from genome assembly GCA_948193385.1 of Breynia disticha f. nivosa. Taxonomy (NCBI): domain Eukaryota; kingdom Viridiplantae; phylum Streptophyta; class Magnoliopsida; order Malpighiales; family Phyllanthaceae; genus Breynia; species Breynia disticha. Next base: position 626 of record CANYCX011444593.1, on the reverse strand, counting down.
TGGACGGTCAATGTTCGTGTAATTTTTGCATAGTGTCCATTATTGTTCGTCCAAAAGTTGTACAAAGTCATTTTCTAATCTGCAAAATGTCAAACAACAGATAAATAGCCTATTTTCTATAATAAACGCTCAGATTACGTGTTAAAATCATAACATTAACGTACTAAAAATACATATGATAAAGTGTTTATCAAGTTATGGTAATAGATGAAATGCAAGAGCAGAAGTTAAAGAAAAACTGGCAAATCTAAGAAAAGAAAGTTTATTATTAGTTAATCTTAGCTAAAAAGTCAATGCAATGTAAATATATAATGAAAAGTGTATACAAAAATGTATGAATTTGCAGTGAACAGTGATATAAAGAGAAATAGTACACATTGGCATTATCAAGTGAATACAAGGATATAATAAAGTGAATACAGGATGTTATACAAAGGAAATAAAGGAAGTAATAACATATGAAGAAGAGATATGAATTTCGAGGATGAAATTCTTTAAGGACGTGAGAACTGTCACATCCCTATGCTAATAGTTTATAATTAATCAAATAGATTCAGAGATTAAAAGTAAACAAAATGTAAATTCAAAATATGTTGTTCATATATATATATATATATATATATATA
>CANYCX011444378.1:0-14374 GCA_948193385.1 Breynia disticha f. nivosa | reverse complement strand
GAAAATTGGGAATTTAAAACGTATGGTGATTGGATTACGATGGTTGCTAATGGTTATACAAATTCAAGTGTGTCATTGATTGATGAAATATATAGTGGTTTAGGTTTTGAATGTGTTATATGGATGATGCCTGTTTAGGTTAATGTTAAATATGAGGAACGTTGTTGTGAACATAAGAATGAAGAAGGGCTAAGTTTATTTGTGTGGAATGTTGTGTAGTTGTGCTTAATTGTCTGCACGACACCAGAGATCGACGTGCGGTAGTAGTTGAGTACGCGTGGTTGTGGTGACAGTGCTTAGTTGATTTCCACAACGCGTTTGTTTGCACTAGGAACTACACGTTGTGGCTACGACAACGTGTTGTCCTTGACCACAATGCGTAGTCATCTTTCCACAACGTGTGGATCTCTGACTGAGCTTGCCTTTGTGTGCTTCAACTTCATTTTTTGTCAAGGAATTTTTAATATATGAACCAAATCCCTTGAATGCTTGTATGAAAGTATTTTGCCAAAGAAGAATTATTTGGGAGTTTATTAACAAAATATAAAGAATGAATGTATATGTGAATTTAACTGCGTTTGGTATTTGTTTTGAATTGAATGTATGTGAATAAATTGAAATAGGGAAGGTTGTCCATGTTGGTAAGTGCTACTTATTAAGTTTCACAACTCACGATGTTTTATACCTGCCGTGTGGGTTGGGATTTGAGGGACACAACAGAGGTGCGATAGCGAACTTGCTACCTGAAGGACCGGAGAACCAAGGTGGCCGTGCACTATGGATTAATCGAAACTAGTGTTGTACCTATATATTTAACAGTGTTAATGCATGTGTAATAATTTTGATGAGTTGTAATAGCATGTGGATTCTTTAATTAATTCCTTTTTCTTGGAAAACCTATTTGAGTTGGTGAACATGCATTTTGTTTAGCTGTTTCCATATTTCTTCCAAACTTTTATAATTCATTTTTTTAGATAACGGAAGGATAGCGAAATGATAAATCAAACTTGTATAGTAAATGCTTTTCTACTCTTTTTTTACCTTTAAATTACTATTTTCCAAAAATAATTGATTTCCAAGTTCGGGTACCATTTGAGAAATGAGTGTATATGAAATTGAATGATAGTCGAATTTGGGGGTCACATTGGGAATGAATGTGTCTCTCTAAACCCTTTCCCTTTTCTTTCTTGCGTGAACATTCCAAAAAAAATTTGCAAAGTTGACTGAGTGCACGGACGAGAATAGTGACCAATTACCAAATTCTATTTTCATCCTTTTCAGGTCCAATTACCAAAATTGGCTTAATTGTTTGATTCGGTCCAACAATCGAATTTTAACCTAAGGTGAAATTCAAAAAATACCCTTTTTTATTTTTCTCTTATCTGTGTACAATATATAGGACTATTTAATAATGGTAATAAATTTCTTAGTTCATAAATTATATGCGATCTCTAATAATACACTATGACCAACAAAAATTAAATAGCTGACGAGAGGTGTCAATAACCCTACTACAATTCAAATTCTTCCTTTGACCTTCGATATCATGATTTGCATAAGGTATGTCCCAAACATCCTTATGCAAAATCACTTTCTTGATCTATATGAAAAAATTGATAAGTTTCAATGAATGATCTAATCATTGCATTCAGGTGCGGCCACACTCTTCCCAATCTTTCCTGTCAAGCGACCAGTGATATCTTCTCTCATTTTCATAAGAGGTCAATTTCTTCACTTACTCATGCTTCTACTTATTATCCATAGCATACCCAATCATACCCATTCTTGTCAACCTTTTACGGTCACGTTAGGCGTATGTTAAGTGCATAAGAAATCACAATAAAAGACATAGTGATTTTAAGTCTGAGGACATATATTTAACATTCCAAATAGTGATTGCTCTCCAAATATAATTTCCCACATTGTAACTATTAACTTTTTGATATATCCTAGATTTATGACCCGTAGAATATGATCATCTACAAATCTCATACTAGTATTAATTCATTTCCATTCCCATAGAGACAAGTGACTAGGGATATTTAGAATGTTAATCTCAAAACTTCCAAGTTTTACTATCAAAATCCTTAATCTTGATATCTCTAATGCTTAATTAACATTTTTGGATAGTTTTATCATACACAGCACAAGTCAATATATGAACTAATAAAACAATGCCTCACAATTTTATTCATCAATAATAAAAGGTTACAAATAACGCATTGGGCTAGGACTTACACTCACAAACTCCCACTAGCATTAGTCTCGAATCAGGTATAACCCTAAGACCTAACATGATGCTCATTTTTTAGACCTACGAATTACTTGGTCATGGGATCTACAACATTGTCTTCACCCAGATGCTTGATCATATTCACATCTCCTTTTTCAATGATTTGTTAAATGAGATGGAAATGTTTGAGTATGTGATTCAATTGGTGGTAATTTCCAGGCTCCTTGGCCTTTGCAATAACCCCATTATAATCACACAAAAGCTCCAAAGGATCTCGGATAAATGGGAAAACTCCTAGTCCTGTAAAGAAATTTTTGATCCAAGAAGCTTCCTTAGCTACCTAAAAAACTGCTATATACTCATCATCTATTGTAGAATCTGCCACTGTACTTTGTTTAGAGCTTGTCTAACCGACAACTCCTCTATTTAACAAGAATTTGTATCTCGATTAGACTATTGAATCATATTTTTTTGTTAGAGTTGCAACATTAATGTATCTTGTAACACTAAGCTCTTCTTAACCTCCATGCACTAAGAAAAGTCTTCAGCCCTTCTCAATACTTAAGAATTGTCTTAACCTCAGACCAATGAATCTTTGTGGGATCCTACAACAACCTACTTAGTGCATGAGCAACATCCGACCTAGTACTTAGCATAACATACATAATAGATCCTATAGCTGACACATATGAGACTCTATTCATGTATTCTCTCTCTTCTCTCAAGGATGGATAGTCCTTCTTATAGAGAATGAGCCCTTACTATAAGGGCAACAATCCTTTCTTCGATTATTCTATACTAAATCGCCTCGGTATCTTATCTATGTACTTTTCTTCACTTAGTCCCGAGAGCCGTCATGATCTATCTCTATAAATCCTCATACCAAGTATAACCTTAGCTTCCCCTATGTCTTTTATTGAGAAACACAAATTCAACCATTGCTTAACCTTTTGAAATGCTAACAAGTCATTTCCAATTAGCAGGATGTCATCGACATATAACACAAGGAACACTAATACACTCCAATTGAAATTTTGATATACACAAGGCTCATCATCATGATCAAGGATTGTGATATCCTGTTCAGTCACAATGAACCCATACTTTTTAGGTTCCTGATATATTTTAGCAAATCTTCTAGGTAATTATGTAATGGGCTCTTGTTTCACAACTTTTTGTGTAGTTGAGTTCATCTCCTCATTATCCTTTATAAAAATTTATGTATCAACATCCTCTTGCATAAATTTGAGTTGTACACTGCTCCCACTGTTTCTATTTAGAACAAATTCTTTCTTTAGAAACACAACAGTTCGAGCAATAAACACATTTTTCTCACTAGGATTATAGAAATAGTATCCCTTAGTCTTTTTTATGATACTCCACAAATAAACATTTTGTTGTCTTGGATGAAAGCTTATTTGATGTTAACCTCTTAATATATGCTTCATATTCCTGAATTCTAAGAAGAGACAAGTCAAGTTTTTACTCGGTCCATATCTAATATGGTGTCTTTTTCGTTGTTTTAGTAGGAGACCTGTTCATATAGTCTCTAGGGAATGACCCAGAATGATATTGAGAGACTTGTTTTACTCATCATCAACCCAACATGTCTAACAGGATTCAGTTCCTCCTTTCAAACACATCATTCCACTAAGGTGTTCATAGAGGTGTGAGTTATAGTACTATACCACAATCTCTTAGATATTGTTCAAATTATAGCCTCATATATTTGCCACCTTGATCTGATCGAATGATTTTATTTAAACATATATTAAGAAATATACTTTCATAATACATATTACAATGATGAATACTCATATTTTTATTCTCAATAATAAAAGTAAAACTGTCATTATCCAAGCCTGAAACTGATATAATGTTCCTACTCATTGCAGGTACATAAAAATAATTATTTAAATTTATCTCGAGCCCCAAAGGCATACATAAAGTATAGTCTGTAATCTCTAAGGCAACAACTCTAGCTCCATTTTTTACTCAGAGATCAACCTCACCATTTAAAAGCACTCTCCTATTTCATAATCCTTTCACATTGTAGTAGATGTGAGACCCACATCCGATATCCAATAATGACGATATAAAAATAGAGAGATTTTTTTCATTAACGTAAATCTCTGAAGAAGATGTTCTTACAACATCCTTCTTCCCTCCCAATAACATCAGACAGTTTCTCTTCTAATGCACTCTTTCATGGCAATGGTGGCAGATGTTCAAAGGAACATCCTAAAAAACCATCCTAGGCTTTTGTTGAGGTAAAACCTCCAACATAGGCTTATGGAGTTTCTTGATTTTTTCCTTTCCCTTCCATGAAGTGGTTTGGAAAACCTCTCTAGGCTTTTCTTGAGGTACCACCTCCAACTTAGGCTTTGGGTTCATTTTGGTCTTTTCTTTTCTACCCTTCATTTTATCCTTTTCAAGAATAGAGCATAGGGAAATTCGAGTTATTTAGATTCAAATTCATGTTCTATAAAGAAAATAATATCAAGGTCAGTAATGAGGTCTTTAACCAAAGAACTCCCACTCAACAACGAATTAATATCCCATTAAATAATTGACTTATTAATGGTTTATTTGTAGGAATGAGATCCAATTTTTGCTTTGTCAAAGACTAGGCAATCCATCCAATCATCTTCCCCAAAATGACTCTTGGTTTCTAATAGGACTAGCATTTTCATGCTGGGGCACTTCCCATTAATTGCCTAGAGTTGATGAACTGTCATAGACCAATGTTTGGTCCAAACCTACAATTAACGTGCTAACCATGGCACTAATCTACCCCCAATCTTGCATGGTAACATGGAAAAGTATCGATCTTAGGCTCAATTTAAAAGAAAAATCTAACGTGCTCAGCTTTGGCTTGACGCACACTTCGATGTTTGATGCCCTGACATGTTGCTAATTTAGGGAGGCGATTTACTTGGCTTAATAGTTATAGGATTAATTTTGTTTTAATTATGTCTTAGCATGGAAAACACGAATTTGATATTTATTTATGTTGCATATATTCATCAACGTATATATAACATGTATAAACTAAGTGCAAAAAAGTAAATATGCAATCATAGGCCAATGAACCTATAGGTAGGCCTATACTATTACATAGTATAATATCTGGGCTTTAAGTCCACCTCAAAATGGGCTCTCCATCCTTCTCTGTTAGGCTCCATGTCTGGACTCCCTTTCCTTCTGGAATCAGCCTCCACTCTATACTAATTTTATACTAAGAACTTAAACTATATAAATAGGCTTAGCAGACCTTTATAAACCCTTTAATAAAATAGGCTTAGAAGGCGTTTACAATCCAAAATAGGCCCATGAATGTAGCATGCAAATCCATACAGCAAACAAATTTCCTAACATCCGTCTGGGCCCAAGGCATATATGCTCAAATAAGATGAAATGCAACCCTAAATATGACAAATCTATTTTTAAGTTTTAAGCCCAAATTGTTAAGAGAAATTGTGCCTTTGGGCTTCTTGAGTTAAAAAACAGAGATGGGGTTGGTCCAAACTCATTACCACTCATTGAATAAATGTTCTCAAACCCATAAGACAAACACCAATTTATTTTGTGCAAAAAATAACATCTATTCAATCTTCTATTTTATCATTTTACACATATAACAAAATAAGTGTAAAAATATATATGAATGAATTTAAGTTCAAAATAATTAAAATGAAATTCATACACTAAATTCCAAGATACCCACATCTAATTCAGTCTATAAATTTATCATAAAATTCATTTTAGGTCCTTAAGAATTAAACTACTTAAACTAGGTCATTAATTCTATAACTAAGGCACCTAAACATTATGAACAGTATCAAGAACATTCAAAAACATTTGTATGGCCTAATTTATCATCTCTCCATTTCATAAAATCAATTTTATGTTAATTTGATTTAAATTATGTCAAAATAGTCTTAAAACATCAAATTATGCTCCTAGTTTTGCATTTTATGAAATAAAACATATACCTACAAGAACCCAGCCATGAATAGGATTAAAATTAACACACAACCTAATTTATTATGTCAATCTTAAACCCTAATATTCTGATCATACAATACAGCCCACAAAAAGTGCAAACTAGCTCACGATTTAGGTCAATTATGTGTTAAATCATTATAGTGATCACTCTGATACCATTATTGGGTTTGCTAGGCTTCTAAACTATTAGGGTAGTGGAAAAATATCAAGAACAAAAACAACCAAGATTCACACCAAAAACGTGATTCAACAACATTCATTACCTAAAGATTGAAACTAGTTCATAAAACTACAAGCTTTAATAAAAAGAAAGACGTGTGCCTTTCTTCTTGGTTAGGCCTTGTATGTATGGTCCAAAATTACGTAACTACAACTTTGGAATTCTTCAAAACTACCTTCAAGACACCTCTAAAGGACTCCAAGTGTAGCCGCTCTACAAAACTAACACACGGATTAAGAGAATACTTGTACTAGCACGAAGGGATTTACGATTAACCTTAGTTTTTGTCAATCAGACGAACAAATGATGATTCTGAATGCACCACAGTGGATAGATGATACAAACATCCCGTAAATCTCTTATTTCCAATAACAGATGATGAAATAATCAAAATATTTGATTCTTGATGGAGGGTTACAACTAAGAACATGAGAGAGAGGTGGAGAGAGAAAGATTAGGGTTTCAAAAGAGGACTTTATCATCTTTTAACACATGGCTGTATGACCTAATTTGAATAGGATCAAATTGTATTTGAAATCAAAATTAAATCCATCTTTATCCTCTTTTAATTTCTGGCAAAAAATGTGGAGGAGGTTGGAGAAAAAAATTGATTTTATCTTTATCATATCTTCTCACAAAATAAGATAAATACTTATCTACTTCTACATATTTTCTCACCTTGTCTTAAATTAAGATAGACTTATCCGTCATCATGCAAAACAATTTTATTGGCTTAAATTTTTTTTACAATTTTCAAAATTGTATTTTCATCCTTTTTAGGCCCAATCACCAAAATTGATCCAATTGCCCGATTCTATCTAACAACTGAATTTTGACCTAAGGTGAAATTCTAAAAATACCCTTTTTGTTTTTCTCTTATCCATTTGCGATCTATAGGACTATTTAATAGTGGTAATGAATTTATTTATTCATAAAACATAGGTGGTCTCTAGTAAGACACTATGACCACACAAAATTAAATAACTGACAAGCGGTGTCAACAATCCTAGTACAATTCAAATTCTTCCTTGACCTCTGATATCATGATTTGCATAAGGTATGTCCCAAACATCCTTCTTTAGTGCAAAATCACTTTCTTGATCTCTATGAAAAGATTGATAAGTTTGAATGAATGATTGAATCATTATTCTGGTGGGAAACACTCTTCCCAATCTTACCTATCAAGCGGCAAGTGATGTCTCTTATTTTCATAAGAGGGTGATTTCCTTCACTTCACTCATGCTTCTACTTGTAATCCATAACATGCCTAACCATACCCATACTTGTCAACCTTTTATGGTCAGGTTAGGCATACATCAAAGTACATTGGAAATCACAACAAAAGACAAAGTGATTTAAGGTCTAAGGGAAAATATTTGACATTGTAAATAGTGAACGCTCTCAAAATACAATGTCCTACATTGTACCTATTAATTTTGTTATATATCCCATATTTGTGAGCCGTAGAATGTGATAACCTTTAAATCTCATACTAGTCTTAATTCATTTCCATTCCCATGGAAACAAGTGACTAGGGATAATTATAATCTCAAAACTTCCAGGTTCTACTATAAATTTCCTTAACCTTGATATCCCAAGTGATTAATTAACATTCTTGGATAGTTTTATCATACACACCACACATGTTAATATATGAACTGATAAAACAATGCATCATAATTTTATTAATCAATAATAAAAGGTTACAAACAATGCATTGAGCTAGAGCTTACACTAACATATTTTTTTATGAATTCAATGTTTTAGGCCATTGGTTGGCCAAAGGTCTTGCCTCCATCGTTAAAATTAGTGTACTATGATAGTTTAGATATCCATATTTTGAACTTGTTTAAACAAAGTACTCATATATGGTCTTTAAGACTGTTACTTTATTCATTCATTAATGAAAATCACCCACTCACCTCTAAATGGACTAATTTAACTGGGTCATGTGGAGTTGAGTTTCTCGCAAACTTAAGAGAATGCCTATTAAAAAAATAAGACATGTTCGCATGATCTTACGAGCTAGTCCGGGGAATGGACTGGAGTTAAAACTAGTTTGAATCCCAAATGAAAATTCTTCTGGCTTACATGTTTTTGAAATAGGGAACTAGTGGTTAGAATTGATATACTATTTTCTTTTTTTCCTCAATTAATATTTTCCTTCAAACTGTTCTCTACTTTTTATTTTTCATCTAACATTCATTTCTTTTCACTTTTGTTTTAAATTTAAATTTTCATTTTTCAATATAGGTCAATTTTTTATTATTTTATAATTATTTCAAACTTACAATTGTAGTTTTATTATATTATTTTTTAAATATTGTGTTTATTTCTTTAATACAATTATTGTTCTACTTATTTTTATTTTTAAATATTTACATGCTCTAAATTTTTAATGAAGTTTCTATAATTATCATTTTTATAATAATGACAAGTTTTGATTATGGACAAAAGGAAAGAGAAAATAAATACTCTTTCCTAAAAAATTTTTCATTTTTATTATCACAAGTATTAATAAAAGAACGTAATTAAAATATACAATTAATATGATGGTATTTTAAACAAATATATAAAAATTAATAAATGGTAATTATTTAGAACACCTAAAGAGCTATTTTGTGATAATTTTTGGGGACGGAGAGTAAAATTTTCTCCAATTTTGGGACAATTGGAGTAGAGGAAGAAGGAGCGAAAAATTAGGCAAGTGTTATATTTTATTTTTTAAGGTGAAAATGATCATCATAATGTTTATATGTCCGTGTCTAGGTTCTTTTGTGTGAATATGTAAAATTTCAATTTAAATATGTGTAAAAATGCTAATTGGAGTAGAATATGCAAAATTCTACTAAAATTTCAATTTAAATATGTTAATTACATGTTATTTTCTCTCTCTTATAATTAATTATTTTATTTATTTATTTATTTATTCATTAATTATGAGTTTATTTTCTCAATCTTTTTTTTTCATATTAGTTTATTTTTTTTCTTTTAAATTCTCTTTCTGAACAAGACTGTTACAATCAAGTAATGTTTGGATATGTTTATTCATATTCATGTACATGTTTCGTATATTTTTAAAATTTTGTTTATTTTGAACCAGTATCATGCTATCGGCTCTAGGTATAGGCATGTAAGGCCTATGCCTAGGCCCACAAAATGTTAGGAGCCTCAAATAGTGACTTACCATGGAGATTAGTCAAGCTTGTTTCCATAGAAAATAAGCTTGGTAATACTTGACAAAAAGGTGAAATTGGGAAAAAATTATTCGAGCAAATCCATAAAACACAACTCTAATGCAAAAATCTCACTTTGATAGTTACAGTGTAGGAAGATAATAGAGTTTAGATGAGTTTATTGAACACTTCCAAAATGTTTTGCTTCATCCAAATCTAAAATGATTAATAACATACTAAGGCACCCTCCTTTTCAAATCACTAAGAAAAAAGAAAGCCCTGTCTAAGTAAAGCTTTGTCTGTTCTTTTTGGGGCCCATAGTCAATCTTATTAAGCTCTACTGCATTCTTTGCTCTCTCATACTGCTCAAGTAAGTGTGTGAGTCCATATATGAGCACCTCCTTCCCTTCACCTCACTCTTTGTTCACAACATAGAAGTCATGCTTTTAGAAAGGAATATCAAAGTTCTATTAGAAACTTCATGAAAAGAAATGACAAATGGTGAAATTTATCATGTCATCGATGGTGGACTATAAAGAATTGTCAACGTGTGTATTATGTATTTTAATAAAATAGGTGTAACATTCTCATTTTAAAACCCTAAAATTAATATATGATTAAAATGATTAATGAACTTAAGAATTTAATCAATAAATCGAAGTAAATAAGAGGTTTATTATGAGTTGGCAAAGGGTTGATAGTAGGTAAACATCAAAGGAGAAAGGATACAGAAAATAGAAAGTACAAGGGGTGGCTAAAAACTACATGTTGTGGACACTACTACATGTTGTCACAAACAAAGCATGGTGCGCAGCCACAACGTGTAGTTTTGTTTGAAAATGTGTCGTCTTGAATTGGTGGCAGATTTTGAAAAAATTGGAACCTGAAGCTAGAGATGGAAATTGAAGGCTTTAAAAGGACGGATTGAGGAAGAAATTTAAGGTAGAAGATAGGAAAGCAGATAGTGAGAGAGATTTAGGTCGAGAGAATTGGAGAGGAAAAATTGAGGGTTTGAGTTAAAATTGAGCCACAAACAGATAATTGATCATGAAATTGAGCATGATACTGATTGATAAGTTGTTATTGAAATTCTTAAAGTTAATTTACAAATTTTATATATAGAATTGATTGCGAATTCAGTTTAAAAGTTAGAAATTTCAGATAATTGATAAGATAGGAAATCAATAGGATTAAGATATGAGCATGCATATCATATGTTGTTATACTGAGTTTTATAAAGAGTTTTGTGTATGATTATATAGGACAATTGATTAGACGAGTTGGACAGGACACAAGTACACGCCAGTCGGAGTATTTCAGCTAGCAGGTGAGTAATCTAACTCACTTTTAAAAATGATTAAATAGTAATTATGAATTGCGAATGGAATGGTAAATTATCAAAATAGAAATTTCAAAGTATGAATATGAAAACAGGAATTATACTCATATTACGCGAGCATCAGCAACTCAACTTAAAAAATTTCCTAACACTCTATGTCGCGCCCAAATTTCAAGTACTCATTTTCAGAATATTATACAATTTTAGAAGTCATTTTTCCCATTAAAATACTATTTAATAAAACAATATTGAGATGAGAAAGAGGGAATAATGTATCCATTAGAAAATTGACCATTGTTCGTTCGCATAAAAAATAATGTTGTAAACCAAAAATTGATTTACCAAATCAATGTATGTAAATCATTTTACTATACTAATGTTCGTATAAACTTTACAAAAGTGTATGAAAACAAAATTAATCTAGGAGCTACGGCTACAAAGTAGTATCGCAACTTTAGCAAACCACCAAAATAAGCCCCACTGCACACCACTAACGCTCTTCACAAGTTACATAAAATCCACACATGTGAGTAATCAAATACTCAATAAGCACACTTTAAAACACTTTCCAAAGAATTTATTGAATAGGTACTCGTTAATTAGTGTGTTTTAGATACATTATGAAGTAGGGTAAGCATCCCCATTTAGGTCCTAACCAATTTGTTCCCTTAATTCAGTTTAATTTTTGTAGAAATTATGCAGGAAGCATGGGTCGTGCCAGTGGCACGCCCACTGTGCTCTTCATCATGAAGAACAAATCATTTGGCATGGGGTGTGCCCACAACACGACCATCATGCTGGCTGCAGGGGCTCGGCATGCTACCCATGCTGGTTAGCATGACAGACATGTCGACCTGCTGTATCTCTTGGACCATCTGTAATTTTTCCAGCAACATAACTACAACATTATTCACAACATATGACATACTACACAACAAGTTCCAAATCATTTACAGCCTCAAAAAACACAACAAAACACTTCACATTTCCTTATTTATCAATCAAACTATTCCATTTTTCCTTACACAACATTAATCATGTGACACTTAAAATGCAAGACTAACTTTCCTTTATATTAGTTGATTTATTTATTTTCTAGACATATATATATTTATATTTTTTCCTTATGAACATGATAACTAAAATCCATATGCCACATGCTGACACTAACTTGCTAAAAACTTTGAATACCATTTGAAAGAAAATAAAGAGAAGACATAAAACATTTCTATAATGCTATGATCAAAATGAATTGTGTCTTGGGGAAAGCCCTACACAGTGGGTATCCATGACAATGTAATATATCTAGTTTTACAAAATACAGTTTGTGGAAAAACCAAAATGTGTAGATGAAATCCCCAACATTGCAGCAGTAGTCCCCAAGAGTGTCCAAAAGAATAGCGTAGAGTCAGAAGATTGTCTATGCGGCAGCCTCCTTGTTTGTGATACACGAACACAACCACAGAAAGATATGAGTATAAAACTCAGTATGAATATGTCCCTCTGGTCACTTACCTATCCATATGGAGTCTAATACACTCGTTCGTTTACTCTTTCGTACATTTCATTACTTTCTCATTCATTACTCCCGAGGTGTTCTATTATCTTTTTCTTAATTTATAAGATACATCACCTAGGCGTTGGATTTAAGTTATATATAGTGTTATTAGCTTTGCAAAATTTAATTCTTACATCCCTAACTTGATCTAGATCATGTACCATCTTTAAGATAGTTTAAGGTATGGTTTTCTAGGTCAAACTGCCTTTTGGACCCCATTAACATATGTTTAAGACCAGGGGTAACATACGTTAATCTTGAGGCCAATTCCAAAAACTCCAGAAATGAATAACATATGTTTACTATAGAATAACATACATTAATACACTTAACATACGTTAATCTCCAAATAAATCTATGTTAATGCGCTCCAGAATGCTCATTCTGCACATTCCGAATCACACCAACACTTAACCATTTCTCTCATCAACTAACATCAAAGCAAGTATAGATCATACCCATCATTCATACAATTATGCACATATTATTACCTGTATAGAAATACATACAATATCATGCAATCAACCCAAAAAATCACAACACAACAACATTTTTCACAATTCCACAAAACAACTAACACCTTCCAAAACATAATCTACACAGTAAATCATATTCTCAAACTTTAATACATACACTTTCTGTCTTAACAATTCATAACATCCTTTCAACCATAACCTACCACATCAATATGACGTCACAATTCATGCATGCAACTGTATTGTACATTTCCAAGCACATGTCATATTTCTCAAATAAAAATAATGCACCTAATGATCATTAATCATTCACATCATTAACACTACCTCAATTATAAACATCATTTCACAAATCACAACACACAAGTTCATATGTACACTCATCATCATAATGTGTGCATCTTGTTATGACAATGCAATCACTTCTCACGTCTCATATGTAGTTTTCTCTTCGAGTTTTTGCTCGGTATAGTTTTCTCTTCGAGTTTTTGCTCAGTCTAGTTTTCTCTTCAAGTTTTTGCTCGGTATAGTTTTCTCTTCGAGGTTTTGCTCGGTATAGTTTTCTCTTCGAGTTTTTGCTCGGTATAGTTTTCTCTTCGAGTTTTTGCTCAGTCAAGTTTTCTCTTCGAGTTTTCACTCAGTATATCAATCATGCATGAATGCCATAAAATCATGCATGCACATATGGTCACATGCTCATAATCCCATTCGATTCCAAATCCATCAATACAAGCATATCATAATACCATGATTCATCCTCATATACCATAATCATTTTTCTCACCAAATATATATAATATATATGCACTCATGCATTCAATATTTCCCAATTATCAAATTATGTTTTGTCCACCATTTAACCTCATTACCAAGCATACCATGGACTTATTTTCATAAAATCTTCCACATTGTACGAACATAAAGAAGAACACATTCATGTCATGCGACTACCATCAAACACAGTCCATTAAGCATATTAACACATCATAGCACCATTCACACGATACCATCATTTAGTATGCTTAACCATCTCAATCAATCGTACAAGTCACATAAGCACATTTAGTACATATATCCATAACTAAACACATCGAGCCTTCACCTTAAAACATCATAGTATTCCATATTTACACATCATAGAACATTACATAATACACATACATTCCTTCACACATATCACATGACTTATGTTAATTTTAAATTACACACTCAAACCATCATAGTTAACCATGTAAGAGACTAAATATGGATAAGTAAGTGACGTGCCATACACTTACCTTTAAGCCTAGACGAGTTCGTCCAGCAGTTTCTCCGGCCCCTCTACAGCATCGGCTCCTACACTTTTGTCCTCAATTGTTCAAAAT
>CANYCX011443936.1:0-16610 GCA_948193385.1 Breynia disticha f. nivosa | reverse complement strand
GCTCATTTCAACTGAAATCATATCATTCCAGCATTAATTTCTATCAATTACATGAAAATAACCATTAACAAAAATCTAGCAATTCAACCCTTTGTAAACCTTTCCTCAAGATTTCCATTCTTTTCATCAATCTTACATCATGAAAGCATCCTAACACATTCTCAGCATTAAGTTCAATCTTTCTACATTATATCCATCAATTCCAGCAACTAAAACCTCATATGACAACCATACAAAAACAGCAAAGTGAAGGTATAAACCATATATAAACCTTTACACCACTTACTTTATGAACCTAGGTTGATGGTTGCAAGAATTCAATCCCAAATCACTTCCTTCTAGCTTAAACCCAGGTTTCCTCACTTTTCTGCTCTTCTTTCACTTTCTTACAACAGCTGGAAATGAATAGAAGATTTTAAAAGATCCTTGCCTCTTCAAACCTCACACCATTAAATTTTTTTCACGAAATTAGGACAGCACGCGTGGTGGTTAGAAATAACGCGTGGTCATGCCCACACCGTGTTCTTTTGTGCCCACCACGCGTACTTCCAATTTTCAAAATTTTTCGATTTTTCTTTATTTCTTTCGTGTCAACCTTACGTCAACCTTTCATATACCTTTATATATTGATGTTTACACATTTATTTGACTTCATTTTAATATGAAAATTTTTCCGGGATGTTACAGTTATTCTCAATAACATATGTTGCACTCTCTTGTAATGTACCATACGTTCTGTCCCATGTTTTGTGTTAATTAATCCAATAGCCTCATACGAGAATTCTTGTTCCATCAAACGTGACTTATCTACAAATAACACACGTTAGTTTCCAAAATAAATAATGTAAGCTAACATACCTTAACTTTCATTAACCCATTTTGATATTTTGAGGCAAAATCATTTCGGGAAGCCCTATAGTGTAAATTTAAATGGCATAGTTTGCTCTATCATGCATTCATTTAAATTAACGTATGCTAATCTCAAATAACATGCCTTCAATGGGTACCTGCAAATATGGGTTTCTTCAAGATTAATGCATCTTATTCCTACATAAGGTACATTAGTTTTGTCTCACCCAAATTTATAAGGTTCATTTTCGAATAAATAAGGATTTTAGCGACCAAATTTTTTCTTTAAAACAATTAGCAGTCGAAGAGAAAGATATATAAATATATTTCATATAAATACTTGACCAAGTTAGCTCGTACACAAAATGTAAACTAATGCAAAAATATGTAGAAGCATGATTGATGAAATACAAATCGTGTATGTAAATCATTTCTATACTATAGTTTGTATAGATATACAAAAGTGGGTAGTAACTAAAAACCATCAAAAATCAAGCTAGGAGCTAACCTAAGTAGTCACTGTATCACCTCCTGAGCCCACCCAAAAGTAAGTCCTAATAGCCTCTACTGTCGCTCTGCACAATCACCACAAACCACACAAGCACGTGAGTAACTAAATATACCCAGTAAATACATCAACAACACTTACCAAAGTAGTTAATGCATAAGTACTCGTTAGTGAAGTGTGTTAGGTGTTTTAGACATTAAGGATAAGAAATTCATCCTACATTATCTAATTCAATAGACATTAGGTCGTTATCCAATGATAGGCCACAATACCACGACATTGTCAACATAACACAAATCACACTAAAACCATCAATTAAAACACATCCACTACAAGTCCATCTCTAAAGACACTTTACCCTATCTTTTCAACATATCTCATTTAACTGAATATATTTAACCATACAGATGCAAGACATACAATGGTAAGTGTGTTTCGATGCACTAACGTCAAATCAAGCGATGTCGGCTCTCGACTCAACTCCGCTCCAGGCTCTAAACACTACCTCCGACACAAAAGAACTCATATTTCCCCTATTAAACACATATCTACCCTCGATTTCACGTTCTTAGTCTTATTCTTCAAAAATCCCCAAACTTCCCAAGCCTTAAAATCTCAAATCTACCATAAAAAACACATTAACAAGCAAAATATTTACACCTTTAGGTTCCTTCATAAAAACCCACATAACCTATATAAATAACACTGTAATACTCATGAATTCCATTTAGCTTTAGATATTTACCTTTCTTCAAGTCGCCTCAAAACCCTAAGATTTGTCTAGATTGTTGTTTCCTTCATGGGGTTATGAATCTTTAGGTGTGAGGAGTAAAGATTTGTGTTTTGAGAAGTTTTGGGAGTGTTTTTCGAAGGTTGAGAGGGTTTTTATTGAAGAAGGGTTGGCTAGGGTTATTCTTATATTTCTCTCTCTCTCCTTTCACTCAAATACGCGTATGTTTTTAATATCTTGCCAAGCCAAACGGCCTGTAAAACGGCCTAACCAAACTATTTGGATGGTCGTTCCAACTCTACTCTAACACGCTTTTAATTGTGTCAGCAGTTGAGAACGGTTTGGGAAACGGTTACCCTTAGTCGTTTCCCAGGCCATTCCCAACCATTGTTTTGATTTTTTTTCTGCTAAATTTAAGTTATATTTTTTGGGCCATTAAACTCTCCCCCTTAGGAAATTTTGCCCTCGAATTTTACAGTCTAGGTTCTTAACAATCATCAAATCATAATTACAAGTCAAGAATACATACCTCAACTTATGAATCCTCTAGAAAGAGATGCAGATACTTTTCTCGTATATTGCTCTCCACCTCCGAGGTAGCTTCCTTAGGCGAATGGAAACTCCACTTCACCTTAACCATCAGAATCTCGTAATTTCTTTAGCTATTAGATCTGCCAGTCTAGTATATATATTGGCTCCTCCTCATATGTGAGATTCTCTACAATCTCCATCTCTGGCTCTCTAAGTATATGACTCAGATTGGATCGATATCTCCTCAACATTGACACATGGAGCACGTTGTGAAGCTAAGACAACTCTATTGGTAGCTAAAGTCGGTAAGCAAAGGGTTCCCCTTTTCAATAATCTCATACCGTCGCAGATACCTCAAACTCAGTTTTTATTTTCAACTGAACTGAATTACAGCTCTCCACGGTGATACTTAGAGAAATACCTTCTCTCCTACCTCATATACTACCTCCCGAAGGTGTCGGTTGAAATAATTTTTCTGATTGTCCTAAGCTACCTGCATACATCTCTTCATTATATTCACTTTCTCAATGGTCTGCTGAACTAACTTGGGTCCCTGAATTTATTGCAAACTCTCCACATTCCAATAAGCTGGACTCCGGCATGGTCTCCTACATAAATCCTCATACGGTGCCATCCCAATAATGAAGTGAAAATGATTATTGTAGGCGAATTATATCAACATTAGATGATCATCCCAGTTACCCCAAACTCTAACACATATGCCCTCATCATATCCTTAACTGTCTAGATCGTCCACTCTGATTGCCCATCAGACTGAGGATGGAATGCAGTGCTAAACTTCAATCTAGTGCCCATGACATCCTGTAAACTCCTCTAGAATCTCGAGGTGAACCTCGGAACACAATTTGACATGATCGACATTGGAACTCCGTGCAACCTAATACGAGCTCGCAAACTTGTCCATCCTATCATCTTGTTGGATTGCTAGAAAATGTGCCGACTTAGTGAGTTAGTTAACTACCACCCAAACTGCATCTTGTTTTCTGAAAGTCCTCGGCAATCCCACTTAAAATACATCGTAATCTTCTCCCACTTCCACTCTGGAATTTCTAGCACCTCAACTTTCCTAATGGAGCTTGATGTTCCACCTTGATTTCCTGACAATGCATACACTAAGCTACAAACTCTATGATCTCCACTTCATATTAACTCACCATTACATATCCCTCATATCTCAATACATCTTGGTACTATGAGGATATACCGAGTATCGTGAGGAGTGAGCCTCCTCCATCAACCTCTTATTAATCTCTGCTATATCTAGGATGTACAATTGTCTTTCGTAATATAACACCCATCATCATCTAGTCGGTGCAGTGTACTTGTTTTCCCTTTTCCACCTTCATTTTTATCTTCATCATATGCTCATCTTCTCTCTGTCTTTCTACAATCAACTCCCTCAGACGGGGTCTCACTCGTATGTTAGCCAATATCTCTCCCTCAATCATATCTAACTACACATCAACTCCCACAAAGCAATAAGGACTCCACCCAGTAAGTCACAGAATCTCCATCTTCCCTTCCCTTTTGGCTCAAAGTGTAGGCGACAACATTTGGCTTACTCGTATAGCACTCCGTTGTGCAGTCATAATCCTTTAACAGCTCAATTCATCTCTACTGTCTAAAGCTTAGCTCTCGCTGAGTAGTGATATACTCGAGACATTTGTGGTCAGTAAAAATCTGGAAAGTCTCATCTTACAAGTAATGCCTCTATACATTCAAAGCGTGGATGATCTCTTCCAACTCTATGTCATGGGTAGGATAATTTACCTCATGCGCTCACAACTTCCATGATGTACAAGCAATCACCCGTCCGTTCTATATAAGGAACCCACCTAACCCTACTTCAGAAGCATCTGTATATTCCATAAATCTGCCAACCTTAGTCAGTAACATCAAAACTGGAGCCTCCACTAATCTTTTCTTCACCTCCTAGAAGCTCTCCTTACAACGTTCATTCCAAATGAACAGAGCATTCTTCATTAGTATGCTTGTCATTAGCTCGCCAATCTAAAAAAACCCTCTATGAACCTCTGGTAATAACCTGCAAAACCCAGAAAGTTGCGCACCTCTGTCACATTCCTAGGTACTTCCCACTCCTGCACTGCCTTTATCTTATTCTGACCCAATTTTGACACCTGTTGAAATCACGTCACCTAGAAAGACCACCTAGCTCATCCAGAACTCAAACTTATCGAACTTAGCGAACAACTCTTTTTCTTTTAGTAACTCCAATACAACTTGGAGGCGCCCCTCATGGTCTTCTCTATCTCTTGAATACTCCAAAACATCATCAATGAACACCAACACAAACTGATCCAAATACAATTGAAACAACTTATTCATCAAAGCCAAAAAGGTTGCTACCACAAATTCATGATGGCCATAGCGAGTCTTGAACGCTGTCTTCAGGATAACACTCTCCTCCACCCTCAACTGCCAATACCTAGATCGCAAGTCAATTTTAGAGAACATTGTCACTCCCCTCAACTGATCAATCAAGTTGTGAATCTATGACAATGGATACTTGTTTTTCACTGTTACCTTGTTCAAATGCCTGTAATTGATATAGAGCCTTAAACTCCCATCTTTCTTTTTCACAAAAAAGACCAGTGCACCCTAAGGAGACACACTTGGCTGGATAAAACCCTTCTCCAGACGCTCTACTAACTATCTCTTCAATTTATGCAGCTCTATAGCTGCCATCTGATAAGGTTTCAATGACAATGTCACTGCTCCTAGCACTGTCTCAATCTCAAAATTAAACTCCCTCTAAAGTGGTAAACCTGATAACTCATCTAGAAACACCTCAAGATAGTCCCTTGCTACATCCATATCTCTCACCTCTAACTTTTTCTTACTAACGTCTGTCACGTAAACCAAACAAGTCGTACCCATCTCTAATCAACCTTACAGCCATAGTTGTCGATACCAGGCAGGAAGGAATAACCTTCTTTTCTTCCAATAATAGCACCCTCTTCTCACCATGTACCTCTATTACCACTTCTTTGGTTTAGTAATTTACCACAGCTTGATTTATGGACAACCAGTCCATACCCAATATAACCTAAAACAATCAGATTTGTAGCATAATTTGCCTCACCAATCCTCAACTCGTAATACCTCATCTCATATCTCATCAGTACTATGCCCCTAGCTGGCATTGAAATCGCTACTAAGTAGCCTAATGGTTACACTCTACCCCCAATGTACTCCACTAGCGACTCTCTAACAAAAGAACATATGGAACTAGGCTCAATCAACATCAAAGCACTATAAGCAGAAATAGTAGTCATAATAGTAATAATGTCGGGGTTGGTTGTTGCCTCTTCCTGTGTCATACTAGTAATAAGGTAGAGCCACTAAACGTAAGGCTCCTCTGCCTCTGGAGGTGGTATTAGCAGCCCTCTTACCTCTGCCTTAGCCTCTGCCGACAGTAGTAGCTCTTTTATTATCTTCTACGCTGCTCTGTCCAGACATAGCCCTATTCTCATTCCTAATTGTTTAGTAGATATGCCAAACTTGGTGACCGGGCTGGTTGTAATAATAGCACAACTGTCGAGTGTCTCCTCTAGTATGACTCCTAACACTCTACTGTATGGGGGTAGGAGGTTTGAAGATGTGACTCCCCCACTCCCAGAACAGCCTCTCTGTCAGTTACCATCTCTACCTATACTCCTAGAAGGTCTAAACTCAGTCTTCCTCTGCCTCTAATGACATTGGACCCACTGGATACCTTCTGTCTCTTTCCTTCATATCAGCCCTCCTCAGCCAATAGCTCCTCTGCTCTGAGTGCAGTCTCTAGAAGTGTCTGGTATGTAAAATACTTAATTGAAATTTGGGTGAAGATAGTAAAGTACAGACCCCTCTCAAACCTGTCCCTCCTCTAGGCATCATTCACTGCATCCTCTGGCATATATCTGGAGAGTCAAGTGAACTGAGCCTCATACTCAGCAATAGTGAGATCCTTTTACTTAAGTTCTACGGACTCAATCTTCTTCCTGTTCTGGTAAAGGGGAGGGTGTACTTCTCTACAAACTCTCTCTTGCACTCTTCTCCATCAAGGAGGTAGTCTATCTCAAATTCTGCTCAGACGAGCAGCTTATCCAGTTAAGGATTTGCTACGTTACTTGGAGCCAATCCTCAGCCTCAGCATGATCTGTAGTCCCCCTCAAATGGTTTCGTGTCTTACTTGCGCACCTTTCTAAAATTATGGTCGATATCATCCCCCTATCGAGCCCCCTGCCTTCCCTACATCTGCTACTACATAATCTGGAAGAATTGGGCATAAGTAGGATTCCCTACACTTAGTGAAGGCTGATTTCTGTGTTCGTGGATGATCCCTACCCCTATAAGGACTATTAGGACTCCACGATCTCTTGTGATACATTATCTATAGGCTCCATCCTAAGTAAAAACTATATCAAACCCACTTTAGTTTTTTAAAATATGATACAAGAAAACAATTTTGGCACAGTCCGTAGGGAATTCTAATCCACTCTCTAATACAACTAAATGTCGCACCCAAATTTGTAAAGTTCATTTTCGAATAAAAAATGATTTTGGAAACCAAATTTTTTTAAAACAATTAGCAGTTGAAGAGAAATATATATAAATATATTTCATATAAATACTTGACCAAGTTTGCTCGTATACAAAATGTAAAGTAACAAGAAAGTATACTGAAGCACGATTGATGAAATACAACTCATGTATGTAAATCATTTCTATATTATAGTTTGTATAGATATACAAAAGTGGGTAGCAACTGAAACCCTAAAAATCAAGCTAGCAGCCAACCTAAGTAGTCACAATATTACCTCCCGAGCCCACCCAAAATTAAGTCTCGATGCCTCTATTGTCGCTCTACACAGTCACCACAAACCACATAAGCACGTGAGTAACTAAATACCCAGTAAGTACATCTACAACACTTACCAAAGTAGTTAATGCATAAATACTCGTTGTTAAAGTTTGTTAGGTGTTTTAGACATTGAGGATAAGGAATTCATCATACATCATCTAATTCAAAAGAAATTATTTCGTTATCTAAGGATAAGACACAAATCTTAATTTATAACAAACTACCAAGTATTAGGTCATCGTTATTTTGAATTTCCTCTTAAACATTTTAGTTTCCACACTGCTAGATGAACGAGAGCGACCTACTCAAACCATTCTCCTGCTCGTTTCACCCAACTAAATTGGTTCTAGAAGTGGAATGGCTGAGGAAATACTATACATAGATTGTTTCCCAGTCCGTTCTGACCTGTTGTGTCTAGAAAATAGCGACATTTAACATATCATATTCCTCTTTAAATTCCTTAACACACATCAAGCATTCCAATACTCAATTCACACAACAATTACAATCCATTCACAAATATAGATATAGCTCAGCAAATCACACAACATTAATCCAAAACACAAAAGCCCGCACATACAATCCATTTTCATATCCAAACCAAACCAAACATTTTAAAAGCAAAAGTATGCACTTATGAATGCCAATGCAACTCATACAAATGCATGCCCTAGGGTCTTTCTTTCATATAAGAGATCTCTCCTAAACTTTTGGGCCAATCCCCCTTTTATATTTTAAGCCCTCCCTCATTGGGCCAATCCCCTTGATATAATTAGAGCTCTCGCTCTTTGGACCAATCCCCTTGAAATGATTAGAGCTCTCGCTCTTTTTGGCCAATCTCTCAGATATAATTAGAGCTCTCGCTCTGTTGGGCCAATCCTATTTTATGAACTTGCAAGAATGCTCATGTTATTTCCATATGACATGAATGAACGAAACATAACATTCTCATTCTAAATCTCAAACACATACAAGATCTTGGCTTATATCATCATATAATGTACTGAAAGCATTTACAATTCCTTCACCACAATCATGCAACATAACTCTTAATGTCATTCTTTACATATTCTCATGACATCAACCATAATCACTATTTACCATCACACCATTCATTTCATGGATCACATTAACAGAGGCTTAATCAAAACATGATTTCAACTAAATTCATGCAATCTCGCATCCAACATTAAATGCATCATTATCACAAATTGAAATTGATTTCCTACTTTACATTTAAGTTCATTTCATACATTTCCATGAGACCATGACATTGTCAACATAACACAAATCACACTAAAGCCAATAATAAAGACACATCCACTACAAGTCCATCTTTAAAGACACTTTACTCTAACCTTTCAACATATGTCATTTTACCAAATATATTTAACCATACAAATGCAAGACATACAATGGTAAGTGTGTTTTGGGGCACTTACCTCGAATCCTGTGAAGTCGACTCCTGACCCAACTCTGCTCTGGGCTCTTAACTCTACCTCCCACATAAAACAAGCCACATTTCCCTTATTAAACACATACATACCATCGATTTAACGTTCTTAGTCTTATTCCTCAAAAATCCCCAAACTTCCCAAACCCTAAAATCTCAAATCTCCCATCATAAGCACATTAACAAGCAAAATATTTACACCATTAGGTTCCTTCATAAAACCCCATATAACCCACATAAATAACACGTTAATAATCATAAATTCCACTTAGGTTTGGATATTTACCTTGCTTTAAGTCGCCTCAAAACCCTAAGATTCATCTCATTTGTTGTTTCCTTAGTTGGGTTATGAATCTCCAGGTGTGAGGAGTAAATATTTGTGTTTTAAGATGGTTTGCAAGTGTTTTTTGAAGTTTGAGAGGGTTTCTATCAAAGAAGGGTCGGCTAAGGTTCTTCTTATATTTCTCTCTCTTCTTTTACTCAAATACGCTTATGTTTTCAAGATCCAACCAAGCCAAATGGCTTGTGAATGGCCTACCCAAACCGTTTAGGTGTCCGTTCCAGCTCTATTCATGCACGCTTTTAGTTTCGTTAGCAATGGAGAATGATTTGGGGAATGGTTACCCTTAGTCGTTTCCCAAGTCGTTCCCGACCACTGTTTTGACGTTTTTCCATTAAATTTAAGCTATATTTTTTGGGCCATTACAAGTTTTGAGTAGATTTTCATCCTAAGCCTGGGAAAGAAATATCTATTGCTTTTATGATTTAGCACATTATAAAAGCTAAGCAGGGATTGATCAAATATTGATCACCCTTAATCCAATAAAGAGGAGAATAAAGATGAGTGAATATGTATGCAGATATGAGCGAATATGTATGTTGAGATGAGCAGTTGTGAAAATGGAAATGTTCAAATATATTTATATAAATGTAGACAACGGTTGAAAATATATAGACGATTGATGGAATATGTATAGGAAAAACATAGATGACGGATGGAATAATTTGTAGACAATGGATGGAAAAAATTGTGCACAAGTATACTAATGTATGCAAATGAAAACAAATATGGAAATAAATTCAAATGTACACATGAATGCAAATGTATAAATCTGCATATAAATGCAAATGTATAAAGGATACAAATGAATGCATATGTACACAAGAATATAAGTGAATGAAAGTAAACAAAAATGATTGTAAATGAATACATAGGAAAAAAAAAGGAATGCAGATAAATACAAATGAATGTATATGTTATATGTATAGGTTATAAAGTATCATAAGTTAAATCTTAATTGTTCAGAATGATAAATATAATTTAATCATTTACGTGATATGTTGATTACTCATTGAATTTTGTGACTCATAAAAATATGCATTTTGTTTCAAGTATAAAGAAGATAGGAAGGAAAATTTAGAGTTTTTTTCTCCAGGTTGAAAATTAGACATTCGTTTAGACATGCATTGACATGTATCAGGCATGATGTAAATGTTTGAAAATTACTATGTGAATATTGAATATTAAGAAATGAAAGTATGTATTGAGTTTGCATACTTCATATGTAAAGTTAAGATTGATTGACAACTCAATACATGTTGTATTTCAAACAGTGTAATCAGTCTACTGTATTATTCTCATACTCTGGATCTGTATATCCAACACGGGCTGTGTAAAATAACATGAGTAGCATGTTTAATGTAACAACCTCGTCTTAAAACCTTATGATTAATAGGATAATTAAAATGATTAATTAAAGTAATAAATTATGGATTAACTTGAAAGGAGAAATTATTTGAGGATTGACGGTAGATTGACATAAAGTATTTATCAAAGAGAAAAGCAAAAGAAATAAATAATATAATAATAAAAAATATATATAAGTGTTGGAATTGGAAGTATTCACCCAATGTTTATAGAGATGCGAAGAGGAGAGAGTTTTTAGCATTAAAGCAGAAGAAGATGATAGTAGCTGAGTATGAGCTACAGTTTAGCCAGCTTTCGTATTTTGCAACGAGTCTGATCCAGGATGAGATAGAAAAGTGTAAAATGTTTGAAAATGGATTGAATAAAGAGATTGGTAAACAAATTCCTCATACAGAGACAACATATTATACAGTATTGAGGGATACCGCTATTAGAGCTGAGGAAGTTTTGAGAGTAGATGAGGATTATGAGGAGAGAGCTAAAAAAGATAAATGAAAGAGAGTTGTACCATATGATTAGACTAGTAGGTATATGAGGATACCTGAGTTCACTTAGACTCGATCTGGATACAAAGGATTTAGCACAGGTAGATCACGACCTTCTTATTCATAGACACAATCTTATCGTAGTAGAGGTATCAGTTGAGGACGACTGAGTGCATCAAAGCCAGTGACAGGGCTAGTTAGAGTTGCATGTCCCCAGTGTTAGAGGATTCATATAGGGGAGTGCAGGAGGATGACTAGTGGCTATTATGTTTGTGGACATTTTATGACAGACTGTCCAGAGCGTGCGATTGGAGTGGTATCTATTGGAGCAGCACCTCAAATATAGTCTATTTCACAGAGTATTGAGCCTACAGTTATAGCCAGTGGTAGTCGAGGTAGGGGTAAAGGTACAGCAGGGTCGGTTGTGAGCAGAGGTAGAGGAGCCTCGGGTACTCAGGGGTAGGTTAGGGTGTTTGCTATGTCTCGACAGGAGGCTGCTGATGCTCTTGAGGTTATCACTGGTGAGTTGCTTTTATTCGATGTTCTTGCTTACGTTTTGATAGATCCAGGTTCTACTCATTTATTTATAGCTCCCCGAATAATACACGCAATAAAAGTCAAACCAGAACCATTGACCCAAAAAGTAGGAGTCCATACTCCTTTAGGTGAAATGATATAGGTTAATGTTGCATACAAAAATTGTAAATTAAAGATTCAAAACACATAATTGACAGCCAATCTTATCCTACTAGACTTAACAGATTTTGACCTTATGCTAGGTATGGATTGGTTAGATCGTCATCGAGATAAAGTTGATTTGTTTGACAAAAGAAGTAGTAATAGAATCCAGAAATAAGAAAATAATGTTTTGCGGGGAAAGAAAGATAGTGACTAGTTGTTTGATATCGACATTGCAAGCTTTTATGTTGATCCGAGATGGATGTGATGCTTATTTAGCACATGTAGTCGATAGTACGAAAACAACGAAATATGTTAACGGAATACCAATAGTAGACCAATTTTCCTATATTTTCCGTATGACCTCGTAGGATTACCTCCTGATGGAGAGACAGAGTTTACTATTGAGATTATTCCAGGTACGACACTTATATCCATACAACCGTACTGAATGTCACTACCGGAGTTACACGAACTAAAGAAACAATTACAAGAATTACTTGAAAAAGGATACATTCGACCTAGTGTTTCACCTTGGGGAGCACTAGTATTGTTTATGAAAAAAGAAAGATGGAACACTAAGGTTATATATAGATTATAGAAGATTGAACCAAGTGACTATAAAGAACAAATACCCATTACCCCAAATTGATGACCTGTTTGACCAATTTCGTGGTGCCACTGTGCTTTCCAAGATTCAGTTAAGATCCAGGTATCATTAACTCAAAATAGCACAGGAAGATATTCCGAAGACTGCTTTTTTAACCCGGTATGGTCATTACGAGTTTTTAGTTATGCCATTTGGTTTAACTAATGCGTGTATTCATTTATGAACAATATATTCCAGCCTTACGTTGATCAGTTTGTGATTGTATTCATTGATGACACACTTATTTATTCGAGGAATGCAAACAAACACAAAAACCATTTGCGAATCGTTTTGCAAACTTTACGAGAAAAACAGTTATATGCAAAACTAAGCAAATGTGAGTTTTGGTTGGATCACGTTGTTTTCATGGGACACGTGATATCAGGGCACGAAATTTCGGTACATCCGAAAAGGATAGAAGCAGTATTGAATTGGGAACCACCTAAGACTGTTATCGGAGTACGATGTTTCCTGGGTATGATAGGATACTATCGTAGATTTGTAGAGGGGTTCTCGATTATAGCTGCTCTGCTGACATGACTGCTGAGGAAGAATGTAGCTATTGAGTCGAATGATCAATGTCAGCAAAGTTTTGATGAGTTAAAGTACAGATTGACCATTGCTCCGGTTCTTACAATTCCTTCGGGGCACCGGAGGATTTGTTATATATAGTGATGCTTCTAATCAAGGACTTGGATGTGTGTTGATGCAGAATGGGAAGGTGATAGCATATGCTTCGAGACAACTCAGACCACACGAAATAAACTATCCAGTACACAATTTAGAGCTTGCAGCGGTAGTATTTGCTCTAAAGATCTGGAGACATTATCTTTATGGCGAGATGTTTCAAATTTTTACCGACCATAAAAGTCTGAAATATTTGATGACCCAGAAAGAATTAAATATGTAACAGAGACGATGGTTAGATTTGTTGAAAGACTATGAATGCATGATCGAATGCCATCCTAGAAAAGCAAATGTGGTTGCTGATGCACTCAGCAGGAAACCGAGTGTTGCTATATCTAGTTTGCAATTGACACGCATGACTAATTTGATAGCTTTATGAAGCTTGAATGTGAAGTTAGAGTTGATAGAATCAGGAGTGTTAGTTGCACAGTTGATGGTTAGACTGATGTTATTAAGAAAGATACAAGCAACACAAAAGTATGATGAATAGTGTGTTAGAATAATTGAGAAGATTGATCAGGGGTTGGAGACTCTGTTCCAGTTGGTTGAAGAGTTGTTGATGTTAGGGACCAGGGTATGTGTACCAGAGATTGAGGGTATCAGATTGGAGATACTGGATGATGCACATAATGCACCTTATGCTATGCAACCAAGAAGGGAAATGGAATACGAAATAAGGGATAAAGTGTTTTTGGTAATAAAGGGAAATTGAGTCCCAGATACACAGGATTGGTTCGTTAGCCTATAGACTTGCCTTACCTACCGAGTTAGCACAGATTCACGATGTTTTTCATGTGAGCGTGCTACAGAGGTATAGATCAGACCCTACCCATGTTATACCCGAATCGGAAGTACAGATATCAGAAAATTTAACCTATAAAGAAGAACCAGTACAGATTGTGGATCGTAGAACAAAACAGCTAAAAACCAAACAGATTCCAATGGTTAAAGTTCTCTGGAAACATCATAATCTAGAAGTAGCAACATGGGAAACATAAGATAGATTGCAAAAAGCCTATCTGCATCTTTTTACAAGTATATTTTTGTATAATGAGTAACTGCACAGACATATAGAAGCACACACATAGAAATACATGAAATAGATAACTGGACTAGATAATTGGAAAAGAAATGAGAACTGAATTTCGAGGACAAAATTCTTGAAGGAAGGGTGATTTGTAACATTCTCGTCTTAAAACCTTATGATTAATAGAATAATTAAAATGATTAATTCAAGTAATAAATTATGGATTAACTTGAAAGGAGAAATTAATTGAGGATTGACGGTAGGTTAACATAAAGTAGTTATTAAAGAGAAAAGCAAAAGAAATAAATAATAAAATAATAAAATAATAATAAAATAATAAAATATATATATGAGTGTTGGAATTGGAATCTCCCATAAATTTTCAAAGAAAAAAAAGAATTAATTAAAAAAAAGTTAAAAAGTCAAAAAAGCAAAATAATAATAATAATAAAATAATCCAAAGTGAATATATAAGTGGTGGAATTGGTCCAGAAACTTCAAAAACAAAGAAAAGAAAGAGAGAAGCATGGGAAAGGAAATAAGAGAGAGAGGAGAGAGATTTTAGAGAGAGAAACACTATATCGGGTTAGGAAACGAGTTTGAGATATAGAATTGATCGTAATATCGAGCTGGGAACTTATCGGTATAAGAAAAACAGGTTAATTTTGAAGTTTACTGTAAATTTTTACGAGTTTTAATATTGAAGTTATCGTATAATCGAGTCTAAATTAGAAATTAAGATAAGAAAATGATTTGAGATATCAAATCAATCGTAGTTTTGAGCCGAAAAATTAGTGAGTTTATTCGTCAATTTTTCCGATTTTTATTATAATTTTTTCCAGTATATTCGTAATAGAACTAATTAATAATTAGAGAATTGAGTTTGAAATTGAGTTAGAAATATGTTATAGTGAGTTATTAATGATTTAAATAACGATAGGGAAATTTTTAGGGTTCCGGATAGGGTTTGTAAAATTGAAAAACAGATGAAACGAATTTAGTAGAACATGCATATAGCTGATTTATTGACTTTATTGTGATTAGATAAAGGTGAATTGTTATTTAGGACGACAGGTTAGGCGTGGACAGAGTTTGGGCTCACATTTGGAGTACCTAAGTTGGAGGTGAGTATATCTCACTATCTGGTTAAATTAAAAATGAATGGTTATATATATCTTTATTGTGAATGAGTTGCGAATAATAGTACGTATATAGTTGAATAATTATATACTAATATAAATGAAATCCGAATATGACGTTAATGCAAATACGAGTAAATATGTGAAAACATACACATTTTAATTGATATGAAAATGATACGAAAATGAGATATGTATGCATGTACCAAATTATGATATGTGGTGATTGCGTACTTACATATTGATATATGTGAAATGTGAAATGAAATGATATATGGAATTATATTTACGATTCAAAGGAAAAATAGGTAAGCAAACCAAAAAAGGCATACGAAAAAGGTACGTGAACGCGCTTATGTTTTCATATGATATGTGATATGTGATATGATTTGTGATATGGAAAGGTGATAAATGATCGATCATTCGGAGACGGGTGTGACCCTCAAAAAAAATAAATAAAATCCTGTTTTCCTTTTCCATATAATTAATAATCTTTTTCCAACAATTGTAAATTCATAGTTTGATTTTCAATATCGGTTAGAGGAGGTAGAAAATAAAAATTTTCTTAAATACATAACCGGGCCCAAATCAATTACAACACAACATAATATAATTCAGAGTTTTGCGGAAGCAATTAAAATATTTGAAAACAAATCCAAACTCAAAATATTACATAAATAAATATGTTCAAATTCCAAAACTGAAATCAATACACCAACAAAATGATGATGGAGCTCCACCTCTGACATCCGCACGTCTGGTACAAAATCAACATAACTCCGGTCCACCGGCAAACGCTCAACGTCCTGCGCATTTTAAACAAACCGTCCTAGTGAGCAAGAAAGCTTAGTAAGTGGCGCAGGCAAATCTATATTCCTTAGGGAATATGATTCTCCTCTAACCTACCATGTCTACTCATTTTATTTCATCTCTTTTCTCATTATATCACATTCGTCTCATTATGATCTCAAGGTTTTAAGCACATAAAGCTTAAGTTCATTATCTTCAATTTCATCATAAACATTATTTACAGTCTTATTCATATCTTTCAATTATGGAATAATTCATGTATTATGTATGAATGAGACTCAAATGCAAATGCATTTCACATGCAAATGCCTGCTTGCCCCGGGGTCTTTCTTTTTTTCTTTTCTCTCTCTTTTCTTTTTCTCTTTCTTTTTCTTTTCTTTTCTTGTACCCTTCTCAGGTACTTCATTTCGTATACCCTTCTCAGGTATTTCATATCGTATACCCTTCTCAGGTATTTCATAGCACATACCC
>CANYCX011443901.1:0-14760 GCA_948193385.1 Breynia disticha f. nivosa | reverse complement strand
AAATAAGGGTGTTAGCGACATGCCTTATGCTAAATCAAGATATCTAGGTCAAAGGATTTATTTGAATTATAGTAGGGCTATTCACACCGCTCGTCAGCTATTTAATTTAGGGTGATCATATTGTCTTACTAGAGACCGCCTATGATTTATGAGTTATTAAACTCATTGCCTTTATTAAATAGTCCTACAGATCGCACATGGATGATGAAAACCTAAAAGGGTAATTTTAGTATTTCACCTTAGGTCAAAATCCAGTTATTGGACCGAATTGGGCATATGGGCCAATTTTGGTAATTGGGCCTAATATGGACGAGAAATAATATTTCTTACATGATTTTAAGACAAAGATTATTTATTAAATATGATGTCTTAAGTTGTAAATATGTAAGAAATAAGAAAGAGAAAATTTAGGAACCTTGTCTTAAATTAAGACATGATTAATGTAGGAAAAATTAAAAGATTAAAATCTTTTAATTATCCACATAATGGACACGACAAAGTAAGTGATAATTAAAGAGATTTGAATTTAAATTAAAGACTTATCAAGTCCTAATGGGATTAGGATTGCTAATAGTTTTAATTATTCAAATCACTAGTCTTTAAAAGGATCACCTAACCCTAATTCTCCATGGAAGAGAGAGAAAGTCACGTCCCTAAAAATACCAAGCATAGCCGTGAGGTTCCACCTAAAACTAAGTGAGATTTAAGGTTTTTCTAAGAGAGAAAAACGTGAGATTTAGTGGCTGGTCTAGTGGTGATCATCGTGTGCCTCTTGCCTCACAAGAAAACTCATCCGGATTGACAGAACAAGGTGAATCGTTTACTCTTTTGTGCTAGTACACATTTCGTTTAATCCGTGTGTTATTTCTGTAGAGGAATCACGTTTGGGATTCATTCTTGGTGTCATAAAGGTCACCTTAGTGTATTCTAAGGTGGTATTTCTTGTTCTTGGCAAAGAACTCACAGGTTTGGAAGAAGACAATGAATGCTATGTTCTTTCATTAAATATTCGATCTTTATATCATATAGTGCTCATTTCATTATATATGTATGCATTAGTCTCTGTTTTGATGAGATCTTGGGCTGTTCTTGACATGCTTAGTGTGTTTTTCTGCTGCCATTAAGATTTAAACATGCTAGGAAACCCTACATATATATATATATATATATCCTCTTCCCACTTAAATCAAACATCATTCTACTTACAATATACACTATTCTCACCTGAATTAAACATTTTTCAATCAACATTATTCCAAGTTAGAATGGACAAATTTTTGGGGCGTTATAGTAAACACATTAGGTTTTGAGTGTTGTTGTCATTTTTTATATGTATTCTACTACCCCATACTTTTTCAAGGTGTGTAAGAGTGTTTCTTGACATCAAAACACATTCCTTAAACAAAATGCCATTGATAGAACTAGCATTCTCTCCCTTTGTCCTTTGATGAACGTGTGTGTGGGAATATAGCAGAGGGTCACTCATGTGCAACCTCATGGTGATGATTTTGGCATCATTTAAGGTTATTTTAGTGTATTCTCACATATTATTTACGTGTTGAATCCATTCCAGGGTTTAAACTTTGAATCTTTCAAAGTAAAAATCCTAACTATTTTGCTAATTTACATATATCTCATGTATGGCTCTTGGAGTAATGTTTTATATGTCAATTTTGTGCCAATTTTGAAAATTTTTCCACTATTTCAACCTACATTAAAGTCATATGAAACCTAACAATGTATTAAAATCACCTTACATAATTGTATGAGTGTTGATGCCATTAAAGATAACATAGAATTGGCAAAGATATGAAGAAATGACATTCTAAAATTTTCTACCTTGTATGCTTATGTTTGTCATGTTGATTCGGTAGATAAACCTTGTAAAAATGAGAAGTTTTGTATGCCTTTGATATTATCTATGTGAGACTCAATTCTAAAATACTTTTTCCCTGATAAATAATATAATTTAAGAAATGATATAAAAATCAGATCTAAAAACAGAGGAGAGAGAAAAGATAAAGGATATATACATACTATGATATAAAAACCTCGGCCCAATCTGTTATGTTTTTAAAACAAAATACAAGCGGAAGCAAAACATATTTGAAACATATCAAACTAAAAAATTGCGTGTATATACATAAATGTACAACATGTACAAATCAAAATATAAAAAATGAACTCTGGAGCTCGACCTCAGACGTAAGCTCTGGTTGCCATTGTCTAGTCAAACAGATACATACGATTTACACAATCATTTAAACAATAAAGGCGGTGAGTATAAAATATACTCAGTAAGGATTCTTAGTTTCATTTAATGTAAATGATGTGCAGGGAAAAAATATAAATCAGCACGAGGACGTGCCTAACTATTTTCTCCTTATGGCATCCAGTTATGCCAATACAAACATATCACATAGATATAATACAACACATAGCTTAACAATCCACACAAGATTACTATCAAAATCATAAGTTCACACAGAACGCTCATATCGCACACACTAGTATCAGGATAACATAAATCAACTTCCACACAGGATAGCACATAACATCATGAACCACACAAGTTTTATCTCACACAGAGATCAATAGTCTACACATAAACACATTTACGTAAGCACACAACAATCAGATCACACGGATCTCATAGCATTATATAGATGTAAATGTATGCAATGCAATATCAATGCTAATGCAAATCCACACAGGATGACCCTGGGTTATTGTCCACCATAGCATACAACAATGGAATTCCTCTATCGCACATAGCAGAGGATACCTATGTACCACATAGGAGAGGTTTCAAACCGCACATAGCTAAGTTTAGGACAACACATAGCAAGTCCTTATCCACATAGGATATCATAGCCACATAGGAATAGTGTTATACAAATGCTTATCCAATACGTGAATGTATGAATGCCATTTGTATCATATCAACACACAACATGGTAATGACATTCATATTAGCACCCAATATAAAAATGACATTCATACCAGCACACAACATAAGAATGACATTCATATAAGCACACAACATAGCTCACAAAACAACTCACACAGAGCAGATCATATACCGCATAGGTATAACTATCATATAAACATGCCACACAGGTATTTCTATCGTCAATGTATCAATATTAACTCAACGTGTCAAAATCAAATTCATACCAATCATATATCAATGTAAGCAATACAAGCTTATCAATAATCACTTAATATCATCATTTATCAAATAGGCATAAAGCCAAATGAATATACCAAATCAATTCAATTTAGATCATAAATGATCATACCAACAATATGAATGATTCCTTCATCATCATTTCATTTTCAATTCTAACAATATCAAACATAGCATTATAGGCTAGCTATCCTGTAGCTTTATAAGCTTAAAGAAAAACTACACATTACATAAGAGTTCATTCTACGATCCAATTTAGTAAGCGTAAGAACACTTACCTCATAATAAAGCAAAAGCAATAATCTAACACTGGCTCAACAACCACTCAACAGTCAAAGATCCCTTGCATGTAATTACTAACATACAAGGCATTAAATAACCATTAACACATAAATTCTTTACTTAACATTACCAAAGATTATTTATGAACTTTAAGTCAACCATTCTTCATCCTTTCCTTATGAACTCATCTTACCAAACTCCATCCATTTAAAGAATTGTTCTTCAACTTCATATACAAAGGTTTATTCAAGTTCTAATCATTTCATAACATAAGTTTCCAGCATTTATTTCAATCAACTATATGTAATTATTAAGGTTTAAAATTCTAGGAATCAACCCTTTGTAAACCATAACTAAACCCTTTTATTTCCCACTCTTTTTCATCAATCTTGCTTCCAAAATCATCCTAGCACATACCTAAACTCATGTTCAGTTCCTCTACATAATGATAAGCGATTCTAGCAATCAAAACATCACTTAATATCCATTCAAATCAGCAAAATCCAATCATAAACCATAAATAAACCATGGAAACATTTATACAATCTTACATTAGAAATTTAGGATGATTGATTGCAAGAATGAAACTGAAATCACTCTTTACTCAAAATCTCCCTTTTATCAGCTCTCTCTTCCTTTCTTTTGCTCTGAAATTGAAGTTTAGTAAGTTAAGGTTTCAGTAAAAGTCTCGATGGTTCGATTTATATTTTTTTTTTCAGATTTCATCAATCCATGCGTGGTGGATTAGGAAGTACACGTGGTCATTCCAAGGAGGAAAAATTCTCTGAATGTTACAATTCTCCACCTCTTAGAAGATTTCGTTCTCGAAATTTAAACCAAATCAAATCCGAAGCAAAACCAAATCAAATGATCAATCAATGCTGCTTTCCCAACATTCAATATCAGAATCATATCCAGATTCCAAACATACTGCAATGCTCTGCTGTCAAATCTGGAAACAGATATGGACACTACTGTATCATACTCAATCTCCCAAAGTCACTTCTTTCAGTGAATGAAAACTCCACTTCACTAAAACCATCGGAATCTTACGATTTCTCAACAGTCTCACATGTCTGTCTAATATCTCTACAGGCTCCTCCTCGTAAGTCAACTCCTTTGATATGTCTAGCTCTGGAGTGCTCAACACCTGGCTAGGATTAGATCGGTACCGTCTCAACATAGAAACATGAAATACATCATGTAATCGGGACAACTCTACGGGTAACCTCATTTTATATGCTAG
Source organism: Breynia disticha f. nivosa (assembly GCA_948193385.1). Taxonomy (NCBI): domain Eukaryota; kingdom Viridiplantae; phylum Streptophyta; class Magnoliopsida; order Malpighiales; family Phyllanthaceae; genus Breynia; species Breynia disticha. The sequence goes on along the minus strand of CANYCX011443901.1, from coordinate 10,042 downwards.
TGGTCCCACTCTCTCGATAATCTCGTACGGTCCGATATACCTAGGATTCAACTTTCCACATTTTCCAAATAGAATAACACCTTTCCAGGGTGAAACTCGCAAGAAGACTCTATCTCCGACAGCATACTCTATCTCTCGATGATGTCGATCGTAGTAGCTCTTCTAACGATCTTGAGCTTTTTGCATACATCTTTTCATAACATTCACTTTATCCAGGGTTTGCTGAACTAACTCCGACCCCGCATTCTGTCGTAAACCCTCAACATCATAGTATATTGGACTCCTACACTGTCTCCCGTATAATGCCTCGTATGGTGCCATCCCGATACTAGAATGAGAACTGTTATTGTACGCAAACTCAACCAAAGGTAGGTAATCATCCCGACTACCTCCAAACTGCACAATTCATGCCCTCAACATATCTTCTACTTTCTGAATCGTCCTCTCTGACTGACCATCAGTATGCAGATGGAAAGCTGTGCTAAACCTCAAACGAGTACCCATCGTGTCCTGAAAACTCTGCCAGAATCACGATGCAAATCTAGCATCACGATTAGACACAATCGAAGTAGGAACACCATGTATCCTGACAATCTCTGCAATGTACAAACTAGCAAGCCTATCCAGCGTATCCTCCTGTCGGATAGCTAAGAAATGATCCTATTTCGTCAGTCAGTCAACAATAACCCAGATAGCATCATGACGTCTAACCGTCCTTGGTAAACCAATAATAAAATCCATGATGATTTTCTCCTGCATCCACTCTGAAATCTCCAATGTTCTCAATTTTCTTGCTCGAGCTTGATGTTCTGCCTTGATCTGCTCACAAGGAAGACATCTCGCAACAAACTCAGCTATATCCCTCTTTATATGTCCCACCAATACAACTCTCGCAAATCCCGAGACATTCTTGTACTGCCAGGATGAACTACTAAAGGAGAAGAATGAGCCTCTGTCATCAGCTCGTTCTTCAACTTTATAATATCTGGAACGAACTATCTATCCCGATAATACACTACACCATTATCATCAAGTCGTATAAATTAGGTATCTTTCCTCGCTCAACTTTCTTCTTAATTTGCATAAGATGTTCATCTTCTTTCTGACGCTTCACAATCATATCTCTAATCTTAGGTCTAACTCAGATATTAGCTAACATTTGAGCTTCGACCAAATCCAACTGCACTCGCAACTCTCGTAAGGCAAATAGAGACTCTGCTCTATAAGTAACTGAATCATCATCTCCTTTTTCTTTCCTGCTCAAGGCAACAGCAACTACATTTTCCTTTCTAGGATGACACTTAATCGTGCAGTCGTAATCTTTCAACAACTCAATCCATCTCCTATGTCGAAGATTCAGCTGTTGTTGTGTCATAACATACTTGTGACTCTTATGATTAGTAAATATCTTAAAAGTCTCCCCATCTAAGTAATGATGCCAAAACTTCAAATCATCAATGATCGCAGTTAACTCATAACCGTGTGTCGGGCAGTTAGTCTAATGCAATCTGAACTATCGTGAAGTATATGCAATAACTCTGTCATGCTGCATCAATACTCGACCTAACCCAGCTGTAGAAGCATCTGTATAAACAATAAAACCACCTCCTTGCGATGGTAACATTAGAACTGGAGCTTCAACCAATCTCTTCTTCAGCTCTCAAAAACTTTCATCGCACTTGTCATTCCAGATGAGTGGAGAATTCTTTCTTAATAAAAATGTCATAGGTCTAGCTATCCTAAAAAACTCCTCGATAAATCTCCCATAATAACCAGCTAAATCAAAAAAACTCTGTACCTCAAATACATTCTCATTAGCTTCCCACTCCTCAACTGCTTTTAACTTATTAGGATTCGGTTTCACTCCCTCTGCTGAAATCACGTGTCCTAGAAAGATAACCTCATACATCTAGAACTTGCATTTGCTAAACTTAACATACAACTGTTTTTTCTTTCAGCACATCTAGCACAATCCCTAAATGTCGCATTTTCTCCTTCCTATCTCTCAAATACACCAAAACATCATAAATAAACAAAACCACAAACTGATCTAAATAAGGCCAAAATACCTTATTCATCGGTTCCATAAATACAGCTGGTGCATTCGTCAAACCAAATGGCATAATAGTGAACTTAAAATGTCCGTATCAAGTCCTGAATGTTGTCTTCTTAATCGAACTATCCTCAACTCTCAGTTGCCAACAACCTCACCTAAGGTCAATTTTAGAAAATGTTGTAGCTCCCCGCAACTGATCAATCAAATCATCTATCTGTGGCAAAGGATACTTGTTCTTCACTGTCACTCTATTAAGCTGACGATTGTCGATACACAATCGCATACTACTTTCTTCCGTACAAACAACACTGGTGCTCCCTAAGGTGATACACTAGGTCGTATGATACCTTTCTCTAACTACTCCAGCTATCATTTCAACTCCTGCAACTCAACAGCTACCATCCTGTAAGGTGCAATAGATACTGGTGCTATGCTCGGTATTGTCTCTATCTTGAAATCAACCTGTCATTGTGGTGGTAGCCTCGGTAACTCTTCAGGAAATACCTCAGGAAACTCACATACTATCGTTACATCTCGCACCTCTAACTTAAGTTGATTCAGATCAATCACTAAAGCAGGATAGGGATCACAACCCTCTCTAATCAACCTCGCAGCAATCACTGCTGAAATCATACAAGAAGGAATAGTGTAACATTCTGGATATTTTTGTCATTAAATGACGATAATAAATGTTTAAACATTAGTATATAAAGGTTGATCAAAGGTTGATCAGAGGTTGACACGAAACGATCGAAGAAAATCAGAGAAGTCTGAAATTGAAAAGTACGCGCAGTGGAAAGGGAAGTACACGTGGTCGTTACCACCATGCATAGTTCACATTCCACCACGCATGGATTGTTGTTTTGGTGAGAAAAGTATAAAGTTACGAAACATCGTGAACAGGAGAAACTTACCTTATGCCTAACTTTCTTCTCAGAGCAACAGAACAGAAGGGGAGCTCAGGAAAATGATGTTTGATCAAGGGAAAAAATAATTCTGTGGATTTCTTTTGAAATCTTTCATCCTAAGGCTAAGGTAAGAATGGCTAAGGTTGATTTTAGATTGATGGTTTGGTATTTGTTGCATAGTATGAGTTTTAAAAGTGAATTTTGATTGCTGGAATTGATGTTTGGGAAATATAGGAACTAGAATTGATGTTAGATATATGCTAGAATGCTTTTGTGCTATAAGATTGATGGGAAGGGATAAAAATCAAGGAATATGTAAAGTTGACTTAAGGTTTACAAAGGGTTTTGTTGGAATTTATGAATTAGGATTTGTAAATATGTTTTAATGATTCTAAAGAAAGAATCAATACATGAATTGGTTAGTAATGTGTCATATATGGTTATTTACGTACAGGAGGATCTGTACGACTGTTGGGAGGATTGTGATTTGCGATTAAGTTTATTGATTTGCTTGATTTCGAGGTAAGTATTCTGAGCTTACGTGTAAGTGTTCATACGCTTACTAAAATGGTTCAAAATTAATTTGGAATTTTGTTGATTAAGCAAAGTAAAGGTAGTTGGCTTATAATGAAATGTGGAGTTGTTAGATGAATCATAGTGAATATGAGATGTTTGGATTATGATTGTATTGGTATGTTTTGATTTGAAATGGATTGAATACCTGTGTGGTATTGTTTGATTTGCTTTGTGTGAGCTGAGATAAATAATAAGATGTGTGCTCTGTTGTGTACTATACTATATGCTGTGCTGTATGTGAAATGAATGTCATTCAAATGCTGTGTGCGAATATCAATAATATTCATAATGGTTACATTCATACATTTGCATATTTCATATCTGTGTGACATGAGCTTGTGTGGCAAAATTATGATTCTTATGTGGATAAAAGGATTACTGTGTGTTATCCTGGACTTGATGTGTGCTATGGTCCATATTTACAAGCTTTGCTCAGAGCTGTGTGCTCAGGCTATATGCCATACCTCTGCTGTGTGCGATAGAGGAATTCCACTGCTGTGTGCAATGGTGGACAAAACCTGAAGCATTCTCTATGAAATACATTAGCATTTCATTTCATACATTACATTCATATATGTATGATTGAGGATGTAGATAATTGAACCTGTGTGGTTCTTATTTGCTGTGTGAGATATTGAATGGAAGTTATTGAGATCTATTTGATCTGATTTATTTATTTCTATGTGAATTTCCTTCTTATCGTTACCTGTATGGTTAGATATTAAGTATGATTGACCTGTATAGTTAATATACTGTGTGCGGTATACTATCTGTGTGATCTGTTTGAACTGACATACGAGGATGCCTAGGGATAAGATAGATAGGCACGTCCTCGCACTGATTTATGCTTTCCCCTGCACATCATTTAAGTTAAAAGCTAAGAATACTTACTAATTATTATTCATACTCACCCCATTTATTCTTTTAAATGATTGTGCAGATAATAGGTAGCTGCTGTTACTGGACCACAGAGCTGATCATTGTTCTCCGAGCTTACGTCAGAGGTCGAGCTCTAGTTTTCATTTTGATATTTTGGATTTGTATAGATGTTGTACATTTGTATATACACATATGATTTTTAGTTTAAAATGTTTTCAAACTTAATTTGCTTCCACGGGTATTTTCTTTTCGAATGTAACAGTTTGGGCCGAAATTTTATAATACAACTTGTATATATATATTTTTCTTTTCTCTCTCCTCTTGTTTTTAGATTTGATTTCATATCATTTCTATAAATTATAATGTTTATCAAGGAAACCAGGTTTTAAAAATGAGTTTCATATTTAGTGGTATCAGAGTAGGGATTAAATTCTCTGCGGACTGTACCAATGATTTTCAATTTCTGTGTGGTTTGAAAATCTGAAATGATTTTGAACTTCCAATTTTTATAACTGATGGAGCCGATAGACGGCGTATCTCCTGATCACACTGTGGAGTCTAAAGATTCAGTTGAGGGACAGATATCTATCCCAGTACCTCCAAATCAGACTGCACAGCCTACGATGCATATACCTCTGTACGACCTTCATATGCTTCGTTTTGGGAGATGATGTAGAAAATGATGCGGGATCAGACTAGAGTTTCACGTCGCCAGAATCTCAATATTGATAAAAATTTTACGGAGGCTAGAAAACAAAGAGCGAAAACATTTGAGGGTACCACAGATCCAGTTGAGGCTGATGACTGGCTCATGCATACAGAGAGGATTCTGACGCGTGTGAGATGTACACCAGAACAGAAATTGAGGTACACTACTTCCCTTCTTGAGAAAGCAGCCTGGAATTGGTGGGAGTCAATTCCTGACAGTCAGAGAGATCCTTCAGTGTTGACTTGGGAAAATTTTCTGAAGAGATTTGCTGATAAGTACACTCATCTGCATTATCAGACGAAGAAAAATGTAGAATTCCGAGAGTTGAAGCAGAAGGAGATGAAAGTGGTTGAGTACGAGACAGAGTTCACCAGGTTATCTGGATATGCTCCAGAGGATATTGACATAGATAGGAAGAGAAGAGATAGATTTGAGAGAGGTCTGAGGTATCCGATTTGAGACAAGATTGCGATGAAGCCTCCGACGTATGAGATGTTACTTGAGATAGCGTTATGAGCAGAGGAGTTAGAGGCAAAGGGAGACAAATCAGAAGGAAAGCAACATCGAGTCTCAGGTAGTTCTAGTTCTCAGTAGTAGCAGAAAAAGAAGAAGAAAGATTTTAGGCTACCTAGAGAGACAAGTGGTAGTGAGACTAGATAGTTTGGGAGAGGAGCTGGAGGTAGTGGTAGAGGTTATTCCACCAGGCCTCTTATTCCTTGGGGTCGCGGCACTGGAACTTGTACCGGCAGAGAGACTACTCCACTATGTTATACTTTTCGCTAGCCAGGACATTTTTCCAAAGACTGTCCATAGAGACCGGGGTACAGGTTAATAAGGTTTCAAAATAGAGTGGTGTAGGTGAGTCTAGACCTGCAGTTTCTACTAGCACTGGTAGAGGTGGCAGAGGTTCCGAATTTACTTCTAGAGGTGGATTAGCTCCTAGAGGTGGAACGGTTGGTTCAGGTAGATGAGGTGGATTTACTGACATAGTAGCACCATCAGTGTCAGCACAACAGGCCCGAGTTTATGCTATGACTAGAGATAAGGCTGCAGCGGATCCAGACGTGATCACTGGTACTATTTCTATCTTTACATATACTACTTCAGTATTGATTGATCTAGGTTCTACATGCTCTTTTGTAAGTGAGTCTGTAGTAGACCATCTTGAAGGTAGTATAGAGCGTCTGGGTTATACTGTCTCTATATTTATGCCAGCTGGTGGTACTATATTGGTTAGACACATTTTATGGTATTCTGAGTTACATATTGGAGAGTCAACTTATTTAGCAGATTTGATCGTATTTAGCACATTTTATGGCATTCTGAGTTACACATTTTATAGCATTCTAATTTTGAGGTCATCTGACGTATGGATTGGTTATCCAAAAATCGTGCTATGCCCGACTGCTATTCAAAGGAAGTTGTGATTGAGGTTGACGGTGTCAGACGTGTATTATTAGTAGGTGAAAGGAAGACTATTGCTTCTTACTTGATTTCAACGTTGATTGCTGTGAGGTTGATACAAGAGGGTTGTGATGCCTATCTTGCTTCAGTAGTTGATCTGAAACAACCTACATTAGAGGTACGAGATGTAGAGATTGTTTGTGAGTATCCTGAGGTATTTCCTGACGAGTTACTAGGATTGCCACCACACCCAGAGGCTGATTTCAGGATAGAGACTGTGCCGGGAGCAGCACCAGTTTCTATTGCACCTTCTAGGATGGCAGCTGTTGAGTTACAGGTGTTGAAACGACAATTGGAAGAGTTATTAGAGAAAGGTTTCATACGACCTAACGTATCACCTTGGGGAGCACCAGTGTTGTTCGTACAGAAGAAGGACAGTAGTATGCGATTGTGTATCGACTATCGTCAACTGAATAAAGTTATAGCAAAGAACAAGTATTTGTTGCCTCGGATAGACGATTTAACTGATCAAGTGTGGGGAGCTACTATATTTTTGAAAATTGATCTCAGATCAGGTTATTGGCAGCAAAGAGTTGAGGATAGCTAGATTGAGAAAACTGCTTTCAGGACTCGTTACAGGCATTTTGAGTTTACTCTTATGCCATCCGGGTTGACGAATGCACCAACGGTATTTATAGCATTGATGAATAAGGTATTTCAGCTTTATTTAGATCAATTTGTTCTGGTTTTTATTGATAATGTTCTAGTGTATTCGAGAGACATGAAGGAGCATCGGAGACATCTCCGTATTGTGCTAGATTTACTGAAAGGAAAATAGCTGTCTTTCTAGGGCACGTGATTTCAGTAGAGGGAGTGAAACGGATCCTAGCAAGATAAAGGCAGTCCAGGAGTCGCAAGTTCTGAGAAACGTATAAGAGGTACGTCATTTTCTGGGTCTGACAGGATATTATCGCCGTTTTATCGAGGTTTTTTCGAGGATAGCTAGACCTATGACATCATTGTTACGGAAGAATGTTCCATTTGTCTGGAATGACAATTGTCAAGCTAGTTTTCGGGAACTGAAGAACAGTTTAGTTGAAGCTCCAGTTTTGATGTTACCTTCTCAGGGAGGTGGATTTGTTTTGTATATAGATGCTTTTAGAGATGGATTAGGTAGAGTGTTGGTGCAGCATGGCAGAGTTATTCCATATACTTCACGATAGTTACGACCGCATGAGACTTACTACCTGACACACGATCTGGAGTTAGCTACTATCATTCATGCTTTGAAGGTTTGGCATCATTATTTATATGCGAAGACTTTTTAGATTTTTACTGATCATAAAATTCTAAATTATGTTATGACACAGCAAGAGCTAAATCTTCGATAGAGGCGGTGGATAGCATTGTTGAAAGATTACGACTGCACGATTGAGTATCATCCTGGGAAAGCGAATATAGTCGCTGATGCACTTAGCAGAAAAGAAATAGGGGATGATGATTCAGCTACCTATAGACGGAGTCTCTATTTTCTTTGCAAGAGTTACGAGTGCAGTTGGATTTGATTGAGGATAAGATGTTAGGCAACATTAGCGTTTGACCTCAGATGCGAGATGTGATTGTTGGGCGTCAGAAAGAAGATGATTATCTGATGCAGATAAAGAAGAAAGTAGAGCGAGGAAATATACCTACTTTACACAGACTTGATGTTACTGGTATATTATATTACCGGGATAGACTGTGTGTTCCAGATATTACAGAGTTGAAGAATGAGCTAATGACAGAGGCTCATTCTTCTCCTTTATCAGTTCTTCCTGGTAGTATGCAAATGTATCGAGATTTGAGAGATTTGTATTAGTGGGTACATATGAAGTGGGAGATAGCAGAGTTTGTTGCTAAATGTCTCCAGTGTCAGTAAATAAAAGCAGAACATCAGGCTCCAACAGGAAAACTGAGACCACTTGATATTCCAGAATGGAAGTGGGAGAAAATCACCATGGATTTCATTATTGGTTTACCGAGGACGTTTAGACGTCACGATGCTATCTGGGTTATTGTTGACAAACTGACGAAATCAGCTCATTTCTTAGCTATCCGACAGGACGACACGTTGGATAGGATTGCTGATTTATATGTTGTAGAGATTGTCAAATTACATGCTGTTCCTATTTCGATTGTGTCTGATTGTGATCCTAGGCTTACATCGGGATTCTGGCAGAGTCTCAAAAATTCAATGGGTACTCGTTTGAGGTTTAGTACGGCTTTCGATCCACAGACTGATGGTCAGTTGGAGAGGATGATTCAGACAGTTGAGGATATGTTACGAGCATGGATTTTGGAGTTAGGTGGTAGTTGAGACGATCATTTACCTTTGGTTGAGTTTGTGTACAACAACAGTTATCATTCTAGTATCGGGATGGCACCTTATGAGGCATTCTACGGGAGATGGTGTCGTAGTCTAGTTTACTGGGATGTTGAGGGTTTGCGATAGATTGAGGGACCAGAGTTGGTTGAGCAAACCCTAAATAAAGTGAATGTTCTGAAAAGATGTATGCAAGCAGCTCAGGATTGTTATAAAAGCTACTACGACGGACATCATCGAGAGGTAGAGTATTAGGTCGACGAGCGAGTTTTCTTACGAGTTTCACCCTAGAGAGGTGTGATTAGATTTAGGAGACGGGGTAAGTTGAGTCCTAGGTATATCAGACCGTACGAGATTATTGAAAGAGTGGGACCACTAGCTTATAGATTGAGGTTACTAGCAGAGTTATCCTGATTACACGTTGTATTCCATGTTTCTATGTTGAGACGGTACCGATCAGATCCTAGCCACGTGTTGAGTGCTCCAGAGTTGGAGATTTTTGACGAGTTGATGTATGAGGAGGAGCCTATTGAGATATTAGATATATAGTTGAGACAGTTAAGGAATCAAGAGATTTTGATGGTTTTGGTGAAGTGGAGTTTTCATTCACCAAAAGAAGCGACTTGGGAGGTCGAGTCAGATATGGGACGACAGTATCCATATCTGTTTCCTGATTCTACATCAAATCATTGAGGTACGTTTTGATACCAGAGTTCGATATTGAATGTTACGATTTAGGTTTGTTTCTAAGTTCCTTTATTTGAAATTTTGAGGACGAAATTTTCTACGAGGGGGAGAATTGTAACATTCTGGATATTTTCGTGATTAAATGAAAATAAATGTTTAAACATTAATATATAAAGGTTGATCAAAGGTTGACACAAAACGATCGAAGAAAATTAGAGAAATCTGAAATTGGAAAATACGCGCAGTGGAAAGGGAAGTACGCGTGGTCGTTACCACCACGCATAGTTCACATTCCACCACGCATGGATTGCTGTTTTGGTGAAAAAATATAAAGTTACGAAACATCGAGAATGGGAGAAACTTACCTTATGCCTAACTTTCTTCTCAGAGTAAAAGAACAGCAGTGGAGCTGAGGAAACTGAAGTTTGATCAAGGAAAAAAAATAATTTTGTGGATTTCTT
>CANYCX011443550.1:0-10708 GCA_948193385.1 Breynia disticha f. nivosa | reverse complement strand
AATCCCTAAAGAAATAGGTTAAAGGTTTGAGGCTCTTTGTGAGCAGATATATATGTAAGACATTGGACTCTTCATAAAGTATTAATGAAAGAGGGAGTAGTTAAATTGAGGTGCTTTGGCACTGTTAAAGACATTTGGTGCAGACTTGCATAATGTCTTAAATTATGTAGCTCTGTTAACGTCATTTGGTGCGGACTTGCATAATGTCTTGCTGCTCTTTTAATGACATTTGGTGCGGACTTGCATAATGATTTAGTGCTTCATGCACAATGTATTGGTTAGTATATTAAACATACTATACCAGACACAGTGGTTGAATTCGTTGTACAGACGTGTATACGAATGTGTCAGTAATGGTTAAGAGCAGGCATTTTATATAAGAGCTTACATATGTAGATCCAAATCGTATAATCTACACTCCCGACCGAAAGGTCCGTTTGCAAACGTCTAAGGAATTAGTTAAATTAAACTGTGTTGAGGACTTAAGAGTTAAGTCATATGTAATGCAAAAGAATGCATTTGAGTCCAATAATTCACTATCATGGAAGTGTGATCCATATGAGTGTTGAATGTTCATAGGAGTAGTGAGATGAACATATGAATATATAACCTTGGATGGTTATGAAATTGATTGGTTTGAACATTTGAAAGCGAAATAATAAATGAAAAGAATTGATTAAGTATGCTTAGAGGATTTAGCACTAAAAAAATATATTTGGAAAGATATTATAAAATATATGGTGTATGGTTTTATGATTCAGTGGAATCATGTGAAATGCATAGAAAATGCATTTGAATATATTCACACATATACATGATGTTATGTTTAGCCTAATAGTACAAGTGTTTGATGAAATGATAAAATGATTGTGTGAATGGATGATTTGAATATAAGGACATGATCATTGTGATTAAACTTTATTAATGATATATGTGGTTGCTGAGATTCATCAATTAAAGGATAAATGGTTATCTAAAAAGGGTTAAAAAAGAAATTTGGTTATGTTGTAAGTGTGAATGGATATGTGTTATATAAATTGAAAGAGTTAAATTGGTTTGAGATATATGAATTTTGAAAACATGAAAAGATGAAATTGAGGATGTGTTGTGGTTAATTATGTGTTTTGAGATATTATATGATTGAAATTTAAAGAAATAACAAGAAGATGGATTGTTGATTGATTGGTGAATTAAAAATGTGATTTATGCTTAGTTTTGGAAATGTTGAATTGATGAGTATGGTAAATGTGTTAATAAGGGTTTTCATTAAGTCTTAGCCGAGGAAGCTGGATAGAACACGGTGTGATTTCAAAGTACGCGCTGTCGTATTAAGTCCGCGTTATTTGATCATAACTACGCGGTGTGGGGGCAAGTCCGCGTACTTGCGGACCACCACGCGTAGTTATGAACCAATCCGTGTTTTTACCTGAGAAGACCTTAAATGGTTGTTCTTAGGTATATTATTTAATGATGTTTATAAAAATTGAAATGAATGTTTTGATCATACATTATGAGTGAATGATTTATTTGATTGGTATGGTATAAAAATTATTAGTTTGAAATTTGAAATTTAATGATTGGTATGAAGCTGACCTTTTTGGGGTTATGTTACTTACTAAGTCTTATGACTTACGCAATTGTTATTATTGCCTGCAACGCTCGGCAGGAAATTGAGCAGGATTTGGTTTAAGACGAAAAGGGGTACATTTTGCTCAGATATTAGAGACTTAAAGAGGAAGAACCGAGGTGTGATGCCACTGGTTTGAATTAGGGTTAAAGTTTGTACATGACTATGCATACATTCTATTATTAGTATTATGAATCTGTTTTGTAAGATGGTATATGTAAATGAATTCGAATTTAGTGAGATTTCAAATTCTGTTTATTGATTATTTATTTTATATTATAAAAATCAAAACTTGATTTCTGGAATTTAAATATCACTTATAAGAGGAAAGTATACGTAAGTGGTATTTGAATTTCGGGGGTCACATTAAGAGCTGAGTATATTAAAGAAGCACTTGAGTAAAGTTCAATATGTAGCTGCTATAGGTTCTATCAACTATTTTGCTTTATGAACAAAGGATAAATATCACATATTCACAAGCTTCAAACATTGTGAACTCGCAGTTGGTAAATACTCATATTTAACCAAAGGTGTCATAAGTTGACAGAAACTCTGAAAGAGTGACTATGTAACAAAATTAACTATACGATCTAAGTATATTACAACATGAGTTGTTGTAGAGGAAGTTTTGGATTAGAGAATTTCTCTATTGGTTTAGAAGTGATCTTCATCATTCTAGTCCCATTGAAAATTTTATGACATTAACATGGTCAATGCATAGTCTAAAGAGTCTCGATCAGATTCTAAGTCTGAATGAATACTCATGAATTATAACTATGTGGTGTAATGAATACCAACGTCACTTCATCCCCGTCATTTTTAATTTCGTGTTGCCCTATTCCCCGTCATATACTAAACACCCGCCCGTTTGAGTTGGGTCAGATTGGGTCCCCATAAGTATACCTAAGTTTTTTTTGTTATTTTGGATTTAAGTGAACGTTGTAGTGGATCCTACAAATGAGGTGAATAGCGTTTATTATCTATAAATTGGAGACTTTTTATTCTACATATAAAGATAAAAAAAATTATATAAAGAATATTCGAGTTATTTTTTCTTCCCAATTTTATATTTAAAAAAAAAGTTTTAATTTAAGGTAAATATATATTGAATAAATAGCTTATGCTGGTGGAAAAATTCTTCTTGTTAAAATAACTAAATATCGTGGCGCATCTTCTGAGTTGATTGACCAGTTAATTAGCGATCTGGTCATCATGTCTAGTGACATTTCATCTGCCACGAAAATTGCGGTTCCTAGAGAAGCATGATTGCTGCAGTCATACACCAATAATACATGAAAGAAAATTATATCATATGTCTGTCGTTGATAAAATTAAATTTCAAAGTCTTTTAACTATCAATTGTAATTTTAATGGTGTTTTAATAACATTCATAATTTTTTTCAGCTGGAAAGCCCCGAATATAGACATGAAAAAGCATCAAAAGTTAAAATATGAGAGCCGTATGAATCACAGAAAGAGAAAACTCGTATTCTTCTCCAAACCATTCATATCTTCTAAGTAATTGAAATGAAGCAGTAACATGGATAAGTTGGTGGTTTAAGACCATAGATATCACAGTCGAACCCAAACCACGTCTCCAAGAAACTTCACGTAACCTGCACATGAAGTTAGCGCGGCATTGGTCAACTTCTTTGATTATAAACAGCTGTAAGGGCACATTTTAATACCAACGACCATTAGAAGGGAAAATTAAAGAATTAGTGGCAATAATGTTCATATTGTAGAAGGATGCAAATGTTACAAGGCACCTCTTTCTATATAAAGTCAGCTGAGCAGGAGAATTATTCACAGCACTCATGGCTAATTACCGGATCAGTGGCAATGATGTTTATGGTGTCACCCCCACCGTGAGCAGTCGCATGCGTAGGACTCGCTTTAGGGCAGTTATGGATGATAGACAGAGAAATAATATGCTCGGAGAAACCGCAAGCAAGTTGTCAACTCATCCAATATTCTCGAGAAATGATCAACGAAATGTTTATATTACAGATACTGCATCTTATGTGTCTGTAGACAGTAGAAAGAGCCAGTCTCGGCATTCCAGTTCAACTGGTGTGAGTTATGGGGCAGCTCCAACCCACATGAGTAGCATATATAGAAGTAGGCCTTGGCGCTCTCAAGTGGACTTTGTTGGAGCAACCGCTAGCATAACTAGTCGAAGGCACGTAACGACTAATCCTTTACCTTAATTCCCTATTCTTAAAAGGGTTAATTTTGAAATTTGTTTAGAAACAACACTCTTTATTTTTATAGAAAATATCTGGAATTTGCTTTTAAAATTTTCTTATAATTTACTGACATGTCAATTTACATAAATAATTCAAAAAAATAGAAATATTTTAGCACTAAAAATAACACATCATATTTTTTTGTCTATATCAATAAAATATTTTTATTATTAACAATAACACATCATATTTTTCATAAATGGAGAGAAAATTTTAAAATAACTATTTAGTGACATATTTGTTATAAAATAAAAGTAAATATTTTTTATATTGAATTTTGAAGTTGATAACTTATTTGTTAATTTGCAAAAAAAAATCTTTAAATTGTATATGCCTGCATAAAAAGTTTTATGGAGTTTTAACAAATTGCTTAAGCTATTAAATTTCTTTAAACAAATTTTTGTAAAATAATTAAAGCAATATACATGTAATTTCTTTTACCTTTAAAGTGAATATCGCTTGACCTTATCTAACGATTAAAGTGTTGAAATATTTTAGTTTCGCTGAATTTGTTATGTAATATTAGTGTATTGACGTTGTTATATCTTGATTTTTTACTTGATATTTTTTTTATCAGTTTTCACATTTCTAAATAACTTTTACCCCTTTGAAATTGGTAGTATTCATGCGAGAACTGCAGCTACAGCTACAACCCAGTGCTCATCTTACTCGCAAATCCAAAGCTCTCCAAGAACACAAGCCAACATTGCTAACACCCCTAAGATGTCAAAGACAACCAATTCTTATCGATATGTTACACCTGAAACTGGAAGTTCACAGGTCACAATCCCCCCCTCTTATCAGAATCAGTATCAGCAAGAAACCTCCTCTAAGTATTACAGTGATGATACAACAACTCCTATGGGCTTTGGTGAAGCAACTATAGATTTGTTAAGTAATGCTGGAAGTTCAGTTTGGACTTTAGGACGAGAGCTGGTTCAGGGAAAATGGGCATATTGATCAAGTCTAATGAACATTATCAATACATGGCATTTGTCTTGTGTCTGCTTTTTTGAGTTGTGGTATTTTGTTATTGGTTTTTTTTTTTCGAAACGTCTGTATGTGAATTATATTTATATAAAACATGTTCCTCATATTCCACCGTTGTCCTAGCATGAGAGCAAATGTAGATTTACATTGTAAGCAAGTGAACATAAACATCAAAATAAATAAATAAAGAGAACTCGTTTTGAAAATGGACCAACATCTTATTTAGTGGGTATGTTTGCATATAAATTTAATATTAACTTCCACGTAATGGATCAAATCAAAGTTCTCTCTCTAACTTTTCTTCCTATAACTTCTCTCTAGAAGCTCACTCTTGTTTTTTTTTTCTCTTTGTGTTTATTGGATGTCGTATGTGCTGGTTTCCTTAGTGTCTAAACTAAGTTAAAGGCAGTAGAAAGAAACAGTAAACTCTAAGTTATAGCCCAAGATACACACTAACCATAAAACAATACATAATGATGTGATAAAAATTGAACCTTTAATGTAAATGTGAGAACTTTAAACATTTCCTTTGCTCGCGAGGTTGGTCGGATATATGAGGTTGCCCACGAAGGTAACTACTTTCCTAAATAAGTTTAGGACTACCTTTTGACACCAATGAAGAATCCTAAACATGATTCCTCCATAGTCTAACATATAGAACAAATTGGCTAATGTGCTAATACTTAGATTAGTTGAATATAGTCACCTAGTACCACAAATAGTATTAGGAAATGAAAACAACCTCTTAAAGTGTCTTTCTTTTATTCAAATGATGAATAAAAGGATGAGCTGATTTTTGGTTGTGAACGCTCAGCCATAGAGGTAATGGTGAGGAAGAAGATGATTTTTATGTGTGTTTTTTTTTCTCTCACTTCCCAAATGTGTACTTATGTTATTAAGTGATAATAACCACTCAAAATATTACTAAGAAAATTCCTAAAACCGTGCACATATGGATGGTCAAGAGAGGGTTCAATTTGAGTTTAAATTAGATTCAAAATCTCACATTTGTCTCTCTAAAAATTAAGATAATTATCTCCTTTTATTTCTTCTTTTAGTTAGACTTTAAGACATCAATCAATATCCACTTGGATAAACATTGTGTTAAACCTCAACTAAAATAGAAATAAGCTCTCCAATTACTCTACTTAATTATTTGAGGTCCAATTATCAAAATTGGCGTCATAACTACCTATTGACTAGAATAGACCAGAAGGTGAAATTCCAAACTTATTATTTCTTGCCAAATTGTCCATGTGAAATCATGTATGTCTATTTGATGATATTAATTAATTTTATAAATTAATAAAGTATAGACAATTTCCAGTAAGATAATATGATCACCAAGACCAAATAGCTCACAACCAGTGTCAACAGTCCTATTGTAACTCAAACTCTTCTCTTAACCTTTGATATTATGACTTTTCATAAGATGTGTCTCTAACATTCTTATTATGTGATAAATCACTTTCTTGATCTCTATTACAAGATTGATAGGTTTAAATGAATGATTACATCATTCAACGTGGGTGCAGTCATACCCTTCTAAATCTTACCTATTATGTAACGCCCTGAAAATTAGTACATTTAAAATGAAAATAATAATTATGATCAAGAATGAAATATGTATGTTCGCGTTGTTTGATTTCTCGTATGTGCCGAGGAAGTTGTGTAAGCGGTGGTTGAAACCAAAGTAATGAATGCCCGTATCTTTGAATGAAAATGTAAATGATAAAATAATGTACAATTGATTGAGAGTGAAAGATTTTAAAGTTTTGTGAAAGGTCTTAAAAATATGTGATGCATTCTAGTTGTGCATTTTTGGTAAATGAGTGGAACGACAATAAAATGAGATGATGAATTAAGTGTATTATGGTATTATATTTGGGTGTTGAATAAGGTTTAATTCAATGTTAATCGATGTTAATTAAGTTGGTATAATGTTATTATTGTAACGCCCTAAATTTTTTGATTAATTAATATTTAAATTAAAATACGAAGGAAAAATTTTTTCGCTATTAAATTAAATAATAGTTGGGTTGAGAAAATAGAAATTTGTGAATTATTAAAATTTTAGGGTGTTTAGATCACCGGAAAACGAGAAAGACGAAGGGGAGATAAATCATTAGTGCCGAGGGCAAAACCGTCCAAACCAAAAAGTCTATATATATCTCTTTAGCTCTCCCTCTCTCTTCACCACCACAGAAAACGTCTCTCTCTCTCTCTAGGTTCGGGAGAAACCCTAGAACCGCCGTTCTTCGTGAAACCCTAGTGTTGGGCAGCTCTAGAGTCGATTGAGGACTTAGCAGTGGTAAGATTTCCTCCTTTGATTTCGTGATTATCGATCTCTATGGTAAACCCTAGCTTTCCAACCACTTTTCTTGTTAGTTTGGGGTCAGAATCGGGTAAATAATGGTTTGATTGAAAGCTTAAGGAATATACTATCCTATAGTAACAATTTCTGGTGTTAAATTCTGGTTTAGGTGTCCAAAATCGAGGCTTGAAAACCGTCCATGAATAGTGACGAGATTGTTTCAGACGGGAATTCTTTTACGAGTGCCATTACTTAGGTAAGCTTTATTTGACCCTATTGATGGTATTGGTATGGCCAATTTTGAATGGGTATTCTTGTGGTGAAAATAATTGAAAGAAGAAAGAAAATAGTTAGGGGTTTCGAAAGGGAACTATATAAATTAAACGGATTAAGGTGTTATGGTTAAAATGAAATATTAAAGGATAGTTAAACAAGTTTGTTTAGTACATTAACGATGATTAGTGTTAAGGAAAAGTATGAGTTAATTCGAGGAAAAAGTGTTAATAATAAAGGAATGAAGTGAATCATTGAAATTAGTCATTAATGAAATGAATAGGGGATTGATATAAGTATTAATGACAATATTATAGGAAATTCGGGTTTATGGCGAGGATGACTCGTGACAGAATTTGAAGTGGTTGCTAAAGTGTTGCTAAGGTAAGTAACATGAGCACTTTTTCCCCTAAGCATGTTATTAAGTGTATGACTTGAATGTCTTAGATGATGATTGATATATGATGGAATGTGATTGAGAATGGTCATTGATGTTTGTGTTATATGAGATTGAGCTTGATGAGTTGATGGTTACATGAAAATATGAATGGAAATGAAGCTAGATGTGAGGATAGATGATTGTGAATGATCGATGACATTTGGAATAATTATAAGTGAATAGATGGCTTGTTGTTGATTGGAAATCAATCCAAGATTATAAGTCGAGTGCTTGATGTTTTGGTAAGATTATGTTATGGGTCCATTTGGTATAAAGTGGTTTATGGTGATAAATTTGATTTGGAATGGTTGGATTGCTTATATATATATGAATTGAAGTTAGTGAAATGCGAAAAGTGTTGTATAGTGAATGCTGGAGTGCTACACGGACAAGAAGGAAAGTACATGAACTTGCCTGTGTAGGCCCAAATGTCCGTGTACCACTACGGATGAACTACACGGACCAGAGCAACATTACACAAACAAAACCGTGTACTTCCGTATGTCCGTGTAGATGGTCAGACCGGGCCAAAATTCATTGTTTTCGTCATTTATATCCTAAATTAATCCAAAATTGATTGGATATTAATGTTGAAAAGAATGAAAATTAAATGTGTGATGATTTGTATATGTATATATATGATTGATGTTCCAATTGCTTGCGTATGCGTATTTTGCCTTCATTAGTTGATCATAAGGGATAAGATAGCATTTATATAAGTTATATAAATGTATGAAGGCCATGGTATGGACTAAACTTACCATGAAATAGATCATGAATTAATGACTATATGATTGAAAATTGATGATATATGATTTATATTTGTTGTGGCATGATAGATTGAATAAATGTGAAATGTAACATGTGTAAGTTTTGGAAAGTTCATACATTAAACTCTGATCAAAATGTGAAATGTTTAAATATTGAACGGAGGATTCATATGCCTATGGTTGCTGGTTGAAAGGAACCATGGTTGTATTGTTGTCTAATTTGAATATATATGTGGCATTGAACCCTATTTTGATATTCTATGGCATGACGTTGGCTATGCTAATGGAATATATTTTGGTTGAAATTGATAGATGAGTCAACATTGTGTTTGTGAAGCATAACATGATTAGATCATGAATGCATGCTTGATTACATAGATTATGCACGGAACATTCATGCATTTGGGCTCATGGGAGCATATACATAACAAAGTGGAAAAGACTCTTGGGAACAGAATTTATAATGAGGGAGTGGTTATGGCCAAAATAGGGCAATAAAAGGGTATATCATACGTCTTAATCTGACCTTTGAGGATATATCAACAACCTACCTGTGCTCAGGAGATGGGTTGGGGTCTTACAGACTGTTATATATAAATATTGCAGGTAGTATATAAAACATGCTACACCGAGGCACAGTGGAAGTCTCAATACTTTTCAGAGTATTTGAGCGTGCCTGGCCTATACCGGGCATTATATTTAACGGATAGTACTGATATGTGTTATACCGGGGCAATGTGGAAGTCTCAGTTCACTTATTAGTGTTCGAGCGTGCCTGGCCAATTGTGGGCGATTAGCATGCTAAGGAATGTTAAAAAGGGTATACCACATGTCCTAAATTGGACCTCTGAGGGTATATCAACAACCTTCCTGGGCGTGGGTTTGGGTAGAGCCCCACCAGACAGGCGATGGTTGGAGGTATTGAACCTTTACGTGAATCTGGATATCCAGTTATATAACCACATACTCCCGGCCAAAAGGCCCATTTGCAAACGTCAGATTAAGGCCAAATAAGGGCGTAGAGTTGAGTTTAATTAGAATCCGGGTATGATCATGTTGAGGAATGCATTAGGGCATATGCATTCACATTTCTCATCTTGAATATGATGTGTTCTTAATGAACTGTTTGCTTTGAACATACGTATGTGATTGCCAATAAAACGTGCTTGGTGTGAGTTGTGAATGGAAGTTTATTTGGTGAAAATGATAAAAGTATTACACCTAATTTTATATTTAATTATCTTAAATTTCAATTGAATGATGTTGGATGGAATGAATTGATTAAATTTGGGGTAATATGGGATTAGGTTAAACATGATATATGTCATATATGCGGAAAAGAACGACTAAATGTCGAAGATGTGTTGATGTGAATGCGTGGCATATGTTCTTGAGAGGTATGATGAATATTGTGTTCATACTGTATGAATTGCATGAAATGCAGTGAATTGAACATATGATTGCAGTTGTTGAATGAAAATGTGTGGTATTGTTTGAGTTGATTTTGTGTAAGACTGTTAAGTGTGAACTGCAGAATTTTGGGAAAACAGAACATCAGAACAGGCTGAGAAACGGGTTCCCCAAACCGTTCTCCAAACCGTTCGGTATTACTGACTTGAAAGAAATGTGCAAACGGGTTGGCAAACGGCCTGGTCAGCCAGTTCTCCAAACCGTTCCCTTGCTGCTGTTGGCATAATAATTTGAATAATTAAAGGACCCATGTGTGAAATAGATTGAATGTTTAAATGGTCAATTATATTGCATAGCTTCTTATGTTTGTTTGCAAAATGTGATAATGCCATGGGGAAATTGTCCATTTTGGTAGTGTTCCTTACTGAGTTATCAAAAACTAATTTTGCGTTTTATGCCTGCCATATTCGACATTGGCAGGAATTGAAGAGGAAGTTTAAGCTCTTGCCGACTGAAGCTAAGGAACCAGCGAGCCAAGGTGGCTATGCAGTGAAGGGGTCTGATGAATATTCATCAAACTTAGTACATGAAACACTCTATGTGCGTAGGGATTTTTACTTAAGTTGTATTTTTTAA
>CANYCX011443352.1:0-13928 GCA_948193385.1 Breynia disticha f. nivosa | reverse complement strand
AAGCGACTTGGGAGCTTGAGTTAGATATGAGACATCAGTATCCATATCTGTTTTCTTATTCGACTTCTGGTACTTGAGGTATGATTGTGATTTAAGATTTGATTTGATATGTTTAATGTTAATTTAATGTTAAGAATTTAACTTAAGTAAGAAACTTAACTTGTTTTGAATTGTGAAATTGAAGGAAGTAGCTTAGATCGATGGTTCGATGAGTTTGAAGCTTTGTGACATTGGTTACGGGTATGTTTGGATATATAGGTCTGGTTTCATATGCTTTGTGTTATGTTACTTGATGCAATTTGGACTTTAAAGATAGTTTAAGTATTTTGAAAATTGACCATATTTAGGTTTTGATTTCGATTTGGTTCATTTGAAATTTTAGGGACAAAATTTATTAAGTGGGGGAGATTTGTAACACCCTTAAATATGTTAGAATTGATATATAATGAAAATATATGAAAACAGAATCAAATCGGATCGAAACAGATTTAAAAATTAAATAATGCAGCAATCATCCCAGATTAACGTACGTTAATCTAGGGAATAACATACGTTATTCACCCTAAACTTTGAGAAAATAGATTGTCATATTAACATACGATATTTTAAACATTAATGTACGTTAGCGAGGTGCAGGGCACATTATAAAAAGGTTGGAAACAGTTCATTTCAACACAAAAACATCTCTAAAGCTTTCCAAATATTCTCTCAACTTCCAAATCATTTCCTAAGGTCATTTAAACACTAAATGATTGGATGATAGAAAACATCAACTGGTTGCCTTAGGAAGAATTGGATATGGAGAAAGCTTACTAAAATGTTGACATTTGGTTGATAATAGGAGTTTGATGATCCTAAAGGTAGAATCAATGATAAATTTGTTAAGTAATACCATATTTGTATTAAATTATGTACAGGAGGATCTGTACGACGAGTGGAGTGATTCGAGGAGTAGTGTTCTTGTCGAGTTTGGCACATATTTCGAGGTAAGTGTTCTTACGCTTACTAAACTGGTTCGTAATTGATTTGGAATTACGTTGATTAAACAAAATAAAGGTAGTTGGCTTATAATGAAATGATGAGTTGTTAGATGAATCATAGTGAATATGAGATGTTTGGTATATGATTGTATTGGTATGTTTTGATTGAAATGGATTGTTCACCTATGTGGTTGACATGATATGTTGTAACCTGTGTGGATATGATTGCTTTGTGTGAGCTATGTTGTGTGCGAGAATGAATGTTATTTATATTGATTCCATTCATACATTTGCATATCGTATACTGTGTGACACGAGCCTTTGGGGCAAGCCTGTGTGGCAAGCTTGTGTGGCAACTTTTATAATATTACTGTGTGGACTTACCTGTGTGGATCAATAGACTAATCTATGTGTGGTCTGAAATCTCTCATGTGTGGTACAAAGGTAGTATTTGAGGACTGAGCTGTGTGCGGTCCATATACCCGGGTCATCCTATGTGGATTTGCATTAGCATTGTATATCATACATTTACATTCATATATGTATAACAATATGATTTTGATCCTGTGTGGAAAATTAAACCTATGTGGTTCGTATTTATATTCCTGTGCGGATGTTAACCCGTGTGGTTAGATAAATGATATCTTGTGTGGAATGTAAAGCTGTGTACTAATTTCTATCTGTGTGATATGATTGTTTGGCATACGAGGATGCCTAGGGACAAGATAGATATGCATGTCCTCGTGTTAATTTATGTTTTCCCTCCACATCATTTAAGTTATCAAAGCTAAGAATACTTACTGAGTATTGTTTATACTCACCTCGTTATTATTTTTAATGATTGTGAAGATCATAGGTAGCTGCTGTTACTGGACCATAGAGCTGATTTGTGTTCTCCGAGCTTACGTCAGAGGTCGAGCTCCAGTTTTCATTTTTAATATCTTGGATTTGTACAGATATTGTACATATGTATATACACGCCAAATTTCAGTTTGAAATGTTTTGCAAACTTATTATGTTTTCGCTGTAAAACTTTTTATGATACGAATGTTTTGGGCCGAGATTTTATAAAATGGCATGTATATATCTTCTATCCTTCCTCTCTCCTCTTATTTTCTTGTGATTTATTATTATTATGAAAAGATTATTTTTTATCAGGTTAAAAGGGAATTTAAAAATGAGCTTCACATAAGTACTTAACTTAACAATTAATAAGATTCGAAAGACACCTCACTCTTGGCAACCCTCTAGAAATAGTTATGGATACTGCTCACGCATATCACTCTCCACCTTCAAGGTAGTTTCCTTAGGCAAGTGAAAACTCTACTTCACCTTTTACCATAGGAATCTTTTGATTCTGTAATTGTTTAAATTGTCGCTCTAAAATCTCCACTGGCTCCTCTTTGTAAAATTAATCCTCATAAATCTCCAACTCTAGTTCCTTAAGCACGTGAGGCAAGTTAGGTCGGTAACTCCTTAACATGGATACGTGGAATACATTATGAAGTTAGAACAACTCCTCCAGTAAATAAAGTTGGTAGACATATGGTCCTACTCTCTCGGATTCAACTTACCTCTCTACCAGAATC
Organism: Breynia disticha f. nivosa; assembly: GCA_948193385.1. Lineage (NCBI taxonomy): Eukaryota > Viridiplantae > Streptophyta > Magnoliopsida > Malpighiales > Phyllanthaceae > Breynia > Breynia disticha. The sequence continues at coordinate 11,359 of CANYCX011443352.1, read as the reverse complement.
TGATCACGCCTCTTCAAGGTAAAACCCTGAGAAAAACTCTATCTCCAACCTCGTATACTATATTCCGATGATGTTTATCAGAGTAACTCTTCTATCTATCCTGGGCCGCTTGTATACACTACTTCACTAAATTTATTTTCTTTAGGATTTGCTGAACTAACTCTAGTCCTTCAATCTGTCACATACCCTCATCATCCTAATACGCTGGACTCCGGCACCGCCCCATATAAAGCCTAATATGGTGTCATCTCGATACTTGAATGAAAATTGTTATTGTATGCAAACTGATCAATGGAAAGTTATGATCCCAGTTACCTCTAAACTCTAGCACACATGCTCTCATCATATCTTCCACTATCTGAATAGTCCTCTCAGAGTGTCTGTTAGTCTGAGGATGAAATACAGTACTAAATAGTAATCTGGTACCCATCACATCCTGTCAACTCTTTTAGAATTGAAATGTAAGAAGTGGATCTCAATTAGACATAGTTGACATAGGAAAAACATGCAATCTCATTAGTATCTAAGCTCGCAGGCTGGTGTAAGGTATCATATTGTCGTACAACTAAAAAGTGTGTCAATTTCATCAATCTGTCAACTATAACCCAAACTACATCGTGACGTCTAAAATTTCTTGGTAAGCCCACAATGATGTCCATAATAATCTTCTCCCACTTCCACTCGGGAATCTTCAACAGTCTCAACTTCCTAACTATAGCTTGATGTTCTACCTTAAAATGTTGGCAAGGAAAATGTCAGGCTACATAATCAGTAATCTCCCGCTTCATGATTACCCATCAATTCATATCCCGCACAACTCGATACATCTTAGTGCTGCTAAGATGTACCGAGTATGGTGAAGAATGTGCCTCCACCATTAAACTCTCGTTAAACTTTGTGATGTTTGGCACAGACAACCGTCGTACATAATAAAGCACTCCATTGTTGTCTAACCTGTGGGCCGTAGTCGCTTCCCCTTCTCAATTTTCTTCTTAATTCGCATTAAGTTCTCGTCCTCTTTCTACCGCTTGACTATTAACTCTCTCATACAAGCTCTCACCTGTATATTGGCTAACATCTATTCATCAATCAAATCCAGTTGTACTCTAAGCTCTCATCATGCGAATAAAGACTCTGCCTTATATGTCACAGAATCTTCATCCTCTCTCTCTTTTTTTGCTTAAAGCATCAGCCACATTCACCTTTCCTACATAATACTTAATAGTGCAATCATAATCTTCATTGTCTCTGCCTCATGTTCAATTCCCACTAAGTAGTAAAATACTTGAGACTTTTATGATCCGTAATGATCTAGAATGTCTCCACATACAAGTAATGCTTCCAAACCTTCAGAGCATGAATAATCATGGCCAACTCCAAATCATAAGTAGGGTAGTTAGCCTCGAGCGATCCCAACTGTTGCAACTGTATAGGTACTTTGCCTAAACCTACCCTAGACGCATCCATATAAACTACAAATCCACCTCCCTGGGTCGGTACTATCAGAACTAGAGCCTCTACTAACCTCCTCTTCAACTCATTAAACATGTTTTGACATCATTCATTCCATATAAAAGGAGAGTTATTCTTCAATAAAGAAGTCGTTAGCCTAGCCAATCTCGAGAAATCCTTAATAAACCTTCTGTAATACACTGCCAAACCTAGGAAACTTTGTACCTCTGTCGTATTTTTAAGGCCATCCCACTCCTGCACTACTTTGATATTACTAGAAGTCGACTTAACACCCTCTACTGAAATCACATGGCCTAAGAAAGTCACCTCTATCATCCAAGACTCATATTTACTGAACTTGGCATACAACTCTTTGCTTTTAACAATTCTAACACTAGTCTAAGATGTCCTTCAAGCTCCTTCCTATCTCTCAAATATATCAGAAAGTCATTAATGAAAACCACTGCAAACTGATCCTAGTAAAACTAAAACAGTTTATTCATTAAAGCCATAAAATCTGTTGTGCGTTAGTCAACCAGAATGACATCACTATAAACTCAAAATGACCATACCGAGTCTTAAACGCCATCTTAGGTATATAACTCTCCTTTACCCTTAGTTTCCAATACCCAAACCTCAAGTCAATTTTGGAGAAGATGTCGCTCCCTTCAACTGGTAAATCAAATCATCTATTTAGAGCAACAGACACTTATTCTTCACTATTACCTTATTCAATTAATGATAGTCAATGAACAACCGCATAGTCCCATCTTTATTTCTTATGAAAACACCAATGCACCCCACAATGATACACATTGTTTAATGAAACCTTTCTCTGACAACTCCTCTAATTGTCTCTTCAGGTCCTGCAGCTCTATAGTTGTCATTCTGTATGGTGCCATTGACACAGGCACTTCCCTAGGTACTCTCTTAATCCTAAAATTAGCCTCTCTCTGAGGTGGTAATCCCAATAAATCCTTGGGAAATACCTCGGGATAATATCTTATTGCCTCCACATCCCTCACCTTTAACTTAGTCTTATTCAGATAATTTACACAAGGTAAGAAAGCTTTGCATCCATACCTCATCCGTTGTACAACCATCACCGCTGAAATCAAACAGAAAGGAATAACCTTCTACTCACATACTAATAACATCTTCCTCTCGCCCTTAACTTCTACTTCCACTTCTTTTGCAAAGCAATCCACCACTACTCTGTTCCTGGATAGCCAATCCATTCTTAGGATGATTCCACCATCCGGCATTCCCAAAACAATCAAATCTGCCATATACTTGAACTTGCCAATCTTTAACTACAATTACTTAGAACATGTCTCCCTATTATTATCCCTCATGCTTGCATAAAAACTTTAACCCTAAAAGCTCTACGCTACCCGTATATGTTCTATCACTGTCATGCTAATAAAGGAGCAAGTAGAACCCGAATCAATCAACACCAATGTAACATATGTAAAGATGGAAACTGTACCAGTGATGACGTCCAGATTAGCTACTACCTCCTCTTGGGTGATGGCATAAACACAGGTCTAAGGTGTTATCCCTAACTGTAAGGCTTCTCTACCTCTAGAGGCTGCTCCTCCTCTCGAGGTATTACTAGCTACTTGTCTACCTCTTCCTCGAGTACTACCGATTGATGTAGTTGCTTTATTATATCCCATATTTATCTGTCTAAAGATAACTCCTCCCTATGGCTCTCTCCTTTCCATACAATGCAAGGACCTAAACTTACCATCTAATTAAATTTTAAATAAAATATGTAGGAAAATGTGAATAAATTTTTTGCAAATTATCTAAAATAATAACTCGGTAAAAAGAGATGAGAATTAGTTGGAAATAATAATCGGGGTCCATTGAGTCTAACGGGAAGGAGGATTATGAAGGAATTAGGAAACCAAAACCTAAAAGGCATAATTGTCCAAAATGATTCATTTTAAAACCTTAAGATTTCCTTTTCCTTCACTCCATCACCACATACACGTTTTTCCCCGCATCTTTCCTCTCCAAAGTTCCAAACCCTAAACACCATGTTTTCTCCAAAAACCTACTATTTGAGGGTTTAGAAATTGGTTGGTGAGTGAATCTAGGTAAGCCTTTTCAATTTGTTCTTATGATTTTCATCATTTTTCCTAACCCTAACTTTCTGACCATATAATTCCTTCGATTGAGCTCCGATTTGAGCAAATGATAGCTCGTTCGAGAGCTTAACATATATACGACCTAGTAGTGACCATCTTTTGCATTAATTTTTGGTGTAGGCAACTGAAATCATTGATAGAAAGCATACATTGAAAAGTGACGAGTTTAGGTTTTCCAAACCAAAGTTCTTTTCTTGAATGTGAGTACATGTTGCCTATGTTAGTATGCTGTCTGAGTTGTTGTTTGTGCTGAACATATATGTACTTATATGAATGGTTTCAAGGTGAAATGATTGTGGAGTCATGTATGATTCATTGTGATAGATTGGTGATAATGTTATTATTGAAAGTGGTTAAATAGATGTTTTAAGATTTTTTGATAATTGATGGTTGAACTTGACACTTGATCCTAGAGCATGGTATGTTGGATTGTGTGAATGCATGATTGGTGGCATGAGTTATGCATGTAGCATTCATGCATTGGGCTTTTAGTGAGCATATTTAAATTAAAGAACAAAGGCTCATAGTGAGCAAGATTAATGAGGGAGTGATTATGGCACTTAGTGTGCAAATTGTGGCGCATAGTGTGCAATATTACAGGTAGTATATAACAAATGTTACACCAGGCACATTGGTTAAATATTCGATACACAAACGTGTGTATGAATGTGCTATGCCAAAACATGGCGAAATTAAGGCAAAAATAGGGTGTAAATGTGGATATCCAACTTTTATAACCAAAACTCTCAGTCGAAAGGCCCGTTTGCAAACGTGAATTTTATGGCCAATACAGGGCATGAATTAAAACCAAATTGGAATCACGAATGATCATATAAGGCTGAATTAGGAATCATACATTCACATCATTATGCCGCACATATGTTTGATTTGAATTGAATATATGTCAAATTCTTATGTTTTATGGATGTTGTGAATGCTATATGAAATTGAACGTTGGTTTGATACTGAATGGATTATGTTGTATGATCTGGTATGCCTTGTTGTTGATTAGATAAAAGTTAAGTTTGGATAATAATGTGAATTGTGAAGGAGATGTGGTTATGAGTTGAATTAAGTAATTTGGTTGTATGTGATGTTAGGTTTTGGTTTTGAGAATGATTTTTGCAAATATGTAGTGTTGTTTTGTGTTTTTCTAGGGAATCTGGGATCCACACGGGTGGCAGTAAAGTACGCGTGCTCGCCTCTATCACGCATACTTTGCAACGACCATGCATTATTTTGTAACGGGACTACGCGCAGTGGTAGCGATAACATATAGTTTTCTACCACCGCGTGTAGTCATGGTTAAACCCACATGTATCTCTGAGTTTTGAATGTTTAATTAAGTTTTATACCTTACACTTAAGTGGTTTGAAAATTTGTTTACATTGTGATTAATGGATAGTATAACACGAAGTTAATTAAGATTTTGTATTCATTATGAATAGATTTGAATGTGAATAAATGATATATGGATGGTTTTCCATTTTGGTAAAGTATTCCTTATTAAGTCTCGTAACTCAGTGCGTTTTATGCCTGCGATGTGGGAGGGACATGAGGGGATATTTTGGAAGTGAAGGTGTAAAGCTTTTTGATGCTTTGACTTAGATAAGAAGATTGAAGAACTGAGGTGGGTTGTGCACTAGGGTTTTTCTCTTACATGACATCCAAACTATTGTATTGGAATTATGTGCACACATTCATTTTGTAGGGTTATGCATGAAATGGGGTCTATCTGGTTTCTTTTCCTGCATAACCCTAATAAATTTTATAAATCTTTGTAAAGTTTTATTTTAGTAATGAAAGGTATTTATATATATTATACATTTTTTAATGTGTGTGGTAAAAGGACTGTGATCGGATTTTAAAACTTCTGTTTTGACAAACTCGTGATGTCCAAATCTAAATATCACCGCAAGAGAACTAACATATTAATATCGGGTGGTAGCCGAATTTGGGGGTCACAATTGGTGGTATCAATGCCTAGGTTATTAAAACCTCGGTTCATGAAGTTATGAGTTTTGTATTATCGGATTTTTAAAACATGATTTCATTGGCATGCATACTAGGTTTTGAGAATGTGTATTGTCTTTCCATGATTTCTAAATGGAGTCCTTTTTATGTTTTACTAATTTCGATTTTCAAAATGATTAAGAATGGAGGAGGGGTAAGGAGATAGTGCACAGGAGGCTGCCGGTTCTCTAGAGTCAGTACAAGGAAATGTTAATGCTCCTCATGCAAGTGAGGAAACACCTTATAACCCTTAAGCACAAGCACAAGCACAAGCTCAACCTCAGGCTGTCCAAAAACTCTTAGATCTTATAGGAGAAATCGTGAGGGAGCAATTACCTTAAGTACAGAGATTTGAAATTGATCAAAATTATGAGCAAATAAAAAAGCTGGGAGGAAAACCTTTCTCTGTCACCACTGATCCCTCTGTTGCTCAAGACTGACTGAGTGACATAAAGAGAGTTCTGAAGACGATGAATTGCACCTCCGTATAGAAAGTACAATACGCTACCTCATTGCTGGAAGGGAAAGCAGTAAACTGAAGGGATATGGTCCCCGAAAGCTCAAATGAACCTCTCATCATGACTTGGGAGGAGTTTCAGATAGTTTTTACATAGAAGTACACTCAACCAGTGTACAGGGGAGAGAAGAAAGTGGAGTTCCTTAAGCTGGAATAGGAAGACCTCTCCGTAGCAGATTATGAAGTAAAGTTCACATGTCTCACTAGAGATGCACTGGAAGAGGTGGCGACTGATGAAGCTAAGAGGGACAGATTTGAGATGGGCTTAGAGAGAGATCTGTCTTTTACTGGCGATACAACTTGTCAATTACTCAGCTTTGCTTACTGCTGCTTTGCGAGCAGAGAAAACTATTGGGGACGAGAAGCCTCTAGAGGCTAAAAAGGCTAAGCAAGAAGGAACTTCTGTTGGGGCAAAGAGTTCTAGTGCACAAGGGTCCAGACTGACCAAAGGATTTAAGAAGCATGGTGGCAGAGGAGCGAGTTCTACTGGAAGATCTTTTTCTAGGCCCAATGAGAGAAGTGGGTTTGATGGCCGGAAAAGGACAAACCTCATCTGCTATTATTTCCAGAGGCTAGGACATCGGGAGCAATATTGCTATAAGAAGAAGCATGATCAAAAGAAAACCCAACATCCTCAGAGCAGTGTTAGAGATAATCGAACCAGTGCTAGTGGGAACAGAGGACGACCCGAGTAGCACCTCAGGCCAGGGTCTATGTTATATCCCGAGGAGATGCAGTGGATGACTCGAATGTTATCTCTGGTACTGTTTACATTTCAAGTTTTTTTATTTATATGCTCATAGATTCTGGTGCATCGTGTTCATTCAATGACTATGATCATGCATTGGCTCTTTAAACACATAGCTACGGTAGATTGTTTCTCGGAAGAGGTGTCCATTGATGTTGAAGAGCAAAAGGAAATATTATTTGTGGGGGATAGAAGAGTAGTGCCCTCTTGTTTGATATCAGTTGTACAAGTTGTGAGTTTGATGAAAGAAGGATGTGAAGCGTACTTGGGTAGTGTGGTGGATACCACGAAACCTAGCGTTGGGGTGTCTAAAGTTCCAGTGGTACGTGAATATCCGAATGTATTCCCTGAGGATTTGCCCGAATTACCTCCTAGCAAGGAGGTAGACTTTGAAATTGAGACCGTACCAGGAACAACTCTAATATCGATAGCACCTTATCGAATGGCGCCAGCTGAATTGAAAGAATTAAAGAAGCATTTGAAGGAATTGTTTGATAAGGAATTTATTCGACCAAGTATTTCTCTGTGGGGGCGCAAGTGTTATTTGTTAATAAGAAGGATGGTAGTATGAGGCTATTTATCGACTACCGTCAGTTGGATGGTGACGATAAAGAACAAATATTCGTTACCCTGAATTGATAAGGGGTACTGGAAGTTGAGGGTGGAGGAAAAGTTAGTGCTGAAGACTGCGTTTAGAACTCGATATGGCCATTTTGAGTTTACGGTGATGCCATTTAGGTTGCTAATGCTCTAGCCGCATTCATGTCTTTAATGAATAAAATTTTCAGCCATATCTGGATACTTTTTTGGTCGTCTTTATTGATGACATTTTGATTTATTCTAAGAGTTGAGGTGAGAATGAAGAACATTTTCGGGTAGTATTACAAATACTATAAGATAAGCAAACGTATGTTAAATTTGCTAAATACGAATTCTGGTTGGAGGAGGTTGCATTTTTGGGACATGTCATCTCTAAATACGGCATGCAACCTGATCCCTCAAAGATTAAAGCTTTGGAAGACTGGAAAGCTCCAAAGAATGTGATAGAAATACAGAATTTTCTAGGCTCGGAAGGGTATTACAAACGGTTCATCCAAGATTTTTCAGTCCTTGCGAGGCTGCTGACCAGTTTGCTTAGGAAGAATGCTAAGTTTGAGTGGAATGAGAAATGCCAAGGCAATTTTGAAATGATAAGAAGAGGTTGACTGAGGCTCCAGTATTGACTCTGTCATTAGAGGAAGAGGAGTATATGGTCTACACTCATGCTTCTGGAATGGGATTAGGAGGTGTGTTGATGCCGAATGGTAAAGTGATTGCGCATACATCGAGACATTTGAGGCCACACGAGCTGATAGTTATTCTTCACCGTCAATTTATTTAGCTATCGGTAATCAATACGCAACTACATGCTCCCATCCTTCTTTTTGATAAGTAATATCGGAGAGCACCACGGCGACACACTAGGCCGGATGAAACCCTTTTCCAAAAGCTCTTCTAACTTCCTCTTTAATTCTTACAATTCTATCGATGCCATCCGATACAGAGCTATTGAGAATGATGCTGCCCTTAGCACCATCTCAATCTCAAAAACCTGACAACTCATCTAAGAATGCCTCCAGTACTCCCTCACTATTTGCACATCACCAACTCCTAGCTTTTTCTACTCTAAATCTGTCACGCATGCCAGATAGGCCTCACATCCGTCCCTGATCAACATGATGAAGTCGGCCATTCTCAGCAAAACCCTCTTCTCACCACCGACGAGCAAAACCCTCTTCTCGCCATCAAACTCTACCACTACCTTCTTCGCATAGCAATCCATTACAGCTTTGCTTCTGGACAACCAATTCATGCCCTAATCACCCCAAAGTCGGCCATTCTCAGCATGATGAAGTCTGCTACAAATTTCTGCTCACCAATCCTCAGCTCACAGTTTCTTAGCACTTAGTCTACCATAATGATACCTCCAGCTGGCATAGATACGGCTACAACGTAGCCCCAAGGCTCTACATTACTCCCCAGCTACTCTATGACGAACTCCCCCACAAAAGAACAAGTCGTCCCTAGGTCAATCAAAACCAATGTATCAAGTGCAAATAGAGAAATCATATTGGCAATCACATCAGGATTGGCTGCTGCCTCATCTTGTTTCATAGCATACACACGTGCCTAAGATGCAGCTGCAGTCTGAGCAACTCCTCAGCCTCTCGGTACGGTACTAATAGTCCTACCACCTCTGCCTCTACCTCCATTGGTAGTAGGAGCTCCCCTCTTATCATTAACGCTACTCTATCCTGATACAGCTCCTCATCTCTAGCCTTTGCATAGCAGTATCTGACCTGATGCTTTGGTTTGTTGCAATAATAGCAGAGCTAATGAGTGTCTCCCCCAGTATGTACTCTAGCACTCTGCGGTCTAGGAGCAGGAGGTATAAAGGTGTGGCTCCCTCTGCTCCTAGATCCACCTCTCCATCGGCTTACCCCTTCGCTGGTACTCCTAGAAGGCCTAAAATTTGTCCGATGCTTCCTCTAGAAATGATAGAACTACCAGACTTCTTCTATCACTTGCTCTCCATATGGCCCTACTCAGCCAATAACTTCTCAACTCTGAGTGATGTTTCTAGTAGCATCTTGTAGGTAGGTGGCTTCATAGCAATACGGGTGCGGATATTAAACCGCAACCCCCTCTCAAACCTGTCCTTCCTCTGGACATTAGTGGCCACATCCTCCAGTGCCTACCTGGAGAGTCGAGTGAACTGCACCTCATACTCAGTGGAAGTTATATTCTTCTGCCTCAGCTCTAAGAACTCTATCTTTTTCTTACTGTAATAGTTCTCAAGGGTGTATTTCTAGCAAAATCTCTCTGAAAGTTAGCCCAAATGAGTGTAGGGGGATCACTCTGACTCCCGACGACTGCCTTCAACCAGTACCATGCATCTTTCTTCAGTAGTGAGGTAGTATACCTCAAATTTTGCTCGGGTGTGCACCTACACTAGGCAAGGATCCTCTCTGTGTGTCGAAGCCAGTCCTTAGCCTCAGTAGGGTTAGTGGTCCCTTCAAATGATTTGGCGCCTTTCTTGTACACCTCAGAGAAATTCCTGTCAATATCGGGGCTCTTCCTCTACTGGCCTCCTTGATGTGCCCTCTGCTGGCCACCCTGCTGGCCTCCTTACTGGCCCAACAACTGTAGCATCAAAGCATGAAAGAATTATGCATGGGCATGGTCAAAAGTTATAGCACTGGGTGCAAATGATTCTCCCTGGGTGCAGGCAGTGCTCCGTCTCCTGGGACTGGTCCTTGTCCCTGCCTGGTTTTCTAGAGTCGGTGGTAACCTCCTGTGATACGTCCTCTATAGGCTCCATCCTAAACAAATCATCATTCAAAAACTTTAGTTTCATGAAATATGATGCAATGAAAACAAGTTTTTGGCACAGTATGCAGGAATCTAATCCCTGATCTGATACCACTAAATGTGAACCACAATTTTGTAAAGTTTGTTTTTCATTAAATGTCGAATTTTGCACCCATTTTTTTGAAATAACAACTCAAAACAAATCAAGGAAATATATGTATATAAAGATATATAAAGAATGGCATTGTAACGCCCTCTTTTTTAAGAATTTTTAGGAATTTTGGAATTTATTTCATAATTATGCGAATAAATTTTTTGCAAAATATGTTTAATTAAATATTGGTGGGAGAGTGTAGGATAAATTAAGATTTAAAATTTGGTGAAGATAGGAGAAACTGGGAGAGAGAAAGTGAAAAGAATGATCGAGGGTAGAGCCAAGGTTAAAACAGTCAAATTGAGAATATATATATATATATATTAACATATGAAATCCTCCTCATTTCCTTCCAAACACGTTTGAAGCTTCCAAAACCTAAACAAAAATTTCAAAACCTTAAACCGAGCTAGGGTTCATCGAACTGTGGTAACTGAAGGCCGTAGGATCGAAGTAAAAGCTTGATTTGGTAAGTTTTTACGAATTTGAAACTTGTGAATTTCGTTTTTGTTAATGGTTAGATTTGGAGAGGTGATTTTTCATTGAATTTAAGTTGGAATTGAGTGAAAATAGGTTTAATTGATTGGTATGGATGTGTAGTCACCTTGGATAGCGATTTCTAGGGTTAATATATGGTTTTGGTGATTGAAAATGGAGTTTTAGGTGGAGAGGTCAAGAATGACGAAAATGGAAATATGTGAACTTAGGTTTGGTTTGAAGTTATGATGTTAAGGTTATGTTCCTTAGTCTTTACTAAGGTTAATGGCATAGCCAAATTGATTGGGTGTTTAGAAGGATGGATTTAATTTCATATGTAAGGAAATGACTTAAGAAACTTGTTAAGGAACTCGGAGAAAGTGATGGATTGATTAGTTGTGGAATGAATAGAATTGTAGTATTCTATCTTAATTGGATTAATATGTAAGTTAGAATGGAATATTAATTGAGAAGGTGATGAATTAATGGAA
>CANYCX011443207.1:0-18541 GCA_948193385.1 Breynia disticha f. nivosa | reverse complement strand
ATTCTTAAAAATTACTAAAAATGGAGAGCGTTACAATACTTTCAGATTTCTCTTGAATTTTGGCTCAAGAAACCTTACAAACAATCTCAGTTTTGATGTTTATCAAAACTACAAAGATGTACACTCTTCACTAAACTCTCTTTCAATGAATGTTACAAGAACAAATGAGAAACTAAACACAATTGCTTTGCAAGACAACTTTCAAATCTTTTGGAAGCTTAAGTTCATACTTAACTTCTGTAAGAAACTCAATATATAACACCTATAGTGTTTTTGCCCGTTGTACACACATTATGACAACTTTTCCTTGTCTTAAAATATCACTTTTTGTCCACTGTCAGCTTCACCAGTCGACTGGTTTTTCTTGCATTTGAGTAAAATCACTCATAAGTCGACTTACCATTTTACTAGTCGACTGGTTGGCAACGCACTTGATTTTCCAACTGAGTTACAGGTAGGAACGCATCTTCAAACTAGAGAACGCGGTCTTGAATTCACTCTGCGTACTAAACAAGTCGACTGGTTTCTTCTGCCAGTCGACTGGCATACCTGTACAGCCTACCTTTTTTAATTTCAAAAGTTATATCCCGATTTTTAGGTCAAAAAGCACTATGCACATCCATAATTTATGGTATTCATTACCTTCAAACTTTCCACCAAACATGTCCCTTGTTTTAGGGTCAAAAGAAATAATTCTTACCATACTTTTATGATTTGTGGTTCACATGAGCTGTCCATTACCTTTACTAGTCGACTGGTACATGTTCCAATCGACTGTCTCAACCTGAATACTTTGAACTAGCCGTTGCAATCTTCCTGCTTTGAATTTCTAGCAAACCAGTCGACTTACCCAAACACCAGTCGACTGGTGCCTCTGCTTACTCAACTGTTTTTCAACTTACTCAAGTAAACTCAATTTCAAACTTTCAAACTTAACTAAATTCATTTAGTTTTTGATCATTTCAAAACTTTAACAATCATATGAACATCAATGTTCCAACAATAGGAATTAAAAGATATGAAAATAGCTTAAAACATGATCGAATCGGATCGATTTAGATAAAATTATGAAAAATAGCAGACAACACGAACATGAGCACGCCCTCGTGCTCATACCTGAGGAATAGCACGACCTCGTGCTCATCTTGAGAATTTGGCACGCCCTCGTGTAGAATTTATCACAAAACGAGTTCGTGCATGATGGAATAGGAACTCAATGCCAGAAAAGCACAACACGGCCTGTCAGCACGAGCCGTGCTCGAGGTCGTGTCTGTTGGTTTTAATCGAATAGTACGTATGTTGATTCATTCACTTTCAAACAGAGCAAAGTAAGCTAGTAGGTGAATTAGAGAAACCCTAGAATAGGGAGGAGGTGAATTCCAGCAAGAAGAAACTTGGTTTCTTGCAAGAATCAAGTCTAAGTGCAATCTGAGGTAAGCTAAAAGGTTGATTTCATGTGTATGTGTAAGTTTTACATGTGAAAGCATGCTGCGAATTGGAGTTGTGATGGTTAGAAGTGGTGTATGTTGCTGGAAACATGTTGTTAATCAAATTGAGAGTGGTTAATGGTGAGTGTTTTAGGGCATTAAAACTGTGATAAACATAAGCTTAGAAGCTTAAATTCATAAGGAAGGTTGTTATGAATTTGAAATTTAGCATTTAGGGGCTGAGTTCGATGATTTCAGTTATGAAATGTGTAAAGGAACAAGTAATTAACAATTCTTATATGATTGTATTTGTCTAGGAGGATCTAGACGAAAATTGGATCAAAGTTAATGCCTGACGTCGACTTTGCACGTAAATTGAGGTAAGTGATTCTTACACTTACAATTCTTTATGCTTACGCATATGTGATTTCATAAGCATCCTTATGCTTATGATGAAATGATAAAGTATCCTTAAGGAACCTAAATAAAGAATTATAAATTAAAGTTAAACAAAGTAAGAAATGCTCATAATTATGTTTTAATGAATTTTATAAGCACGATTTGATTCTTGATTGGCGATTTATTATGAGCATGACTTGATTGAGATGACATGATGATATAATGTTACTATATGATTGATTTGGTATGCTTATATGGACTATATGCCTTGTTGATATCTTGTTGATTTATGGTTAACATGATGAGAGTATGAGATTTGCTTTATGACATATATGGAGCATGTGATTGCTTGATTCTTAAGCATACTTGAGATTGATTGTGGCCATTAAATGCATTATTCATTCATTTGTGTTGTTTGATTGTGTGACACTGGGCCGATATCCTAGACTGGGCCAGAGGATGGTTCCGAGAGAGATTCTCGATGTTGAGAGAGATTCTCGATGCTAGTCTGGGACCGATGATATTCTGAGAGAGATTCTCAATGTCAAGAGAGATTCTCGATGCCGATGAGAAGCCGAGGGAAAATGAAAAGAAAAAGAAAAGAAAAGAGAAAGAAAGACCCCAGGGCATATCACATGTGATTGTATTACATTCATATGCACATTTGAGATTGGCATTCATTGTAGCATGTTTGATTCTTGCTTATTGACATATGAATGCTGGCATGATTGATTTCTGAGTTACATGATGAGATTTCATGTGTGTTATGCTTTGGATGAGTTTTGGTACTTGATATATGTGAAATGCAAACAAGTGTATGTTGTATGTGTTTTGGTGCAAAAACATTGTTCTTATGATACCAAAAGGTATGATTTATCTGATCAAAAGAACTCGTTTGCTGGAAATTGAATTTGAACTGAAAATAAAGTACCAAACCAGAAGCTCAGCACGCCCATCTTGCTGACTAGCATGCCCACGTGCTGCTGGATAATTTGGAAAATGATATGAGCATGACCTCGTGTTCAATAGAACACGACTGTACTAATTGGGAAATTAATAGTGAGCACATCTCTTATCCAGAATGGCACGACGTGCCAACTGGGAAGAATGACATGAGCACGCCCCGTGTTCATCCAACACGATTTGTGGTGACCAGAGGCTTAAAGCGATATTCGACTGAGGTCTGGCTCCCGGGATTTTGTATTTCAGCTTTTGCTGTTGTACATTAATGTACATATTATGTATATATAGTTTGGATATGTTTTCAAACTAGATTTTTGTTTCTGCATGTGTGTACAAATTTTTGGGGTCCAGAGGGTTGTTTTATATATATAAGTATTTATTTTTCTCTCTCCTTTTATCTATTATATGATATTTGATAAAAATTGGGATATGTGTTTTAAAAATTGAGTTTCACAGGTCGAGTTATATGTTGATGTTGGATGATAGTAAAGGTTGAGGTGCATGTTAATATTGATATGAAAATGTATTTATGTGAGAGTTGAGATTATCATTGTGATTGTTTTACTGATATGATTATAGGTTGATACTAACTGTATTTCAAGTTACAACAAATTCACATAAGTTGTACTTAAATGTTACAGGCGTTGTAATGAACAAAACAGATGGCTAATTAAATCAACACAACTACATAAGGCTGAACCCATAGGTGCGTTGACTAACACGATCTGTGTTTTCACTATATACTAGATCGTGTTGTAAACTGTTTACATAGAAAACGATACATGTTTGATAATTTAATACAGAATGACACTTATAATTATTGAGATCAACGAATAGAAGAAAAAGTTTAAAATTATACACTAATAAATGAATATAAAAACAATAATTATATGATTGATATAATAATAAGATTAGAATGTTTTATAGCGGGTACCCGATCTTAATAAACTCGTAAATATATAAAATATTATAATTAATAACTAAATATAATAACCATATATTATTCATATATTTATTTTAAATAAATTTAATAATTAATAAAGTATTTATTTTTTGTTGATGTATTTTAGGTAATAAAATATTTTATATTTTTATATATTTTTAAATTTAAGTAGTATAATAAGATAATTAAACGCTTACAGGTACCTACGATAATTTTAGTAGAGTTTGAGACATTCACTTTGACTTGAGAATTTTATTGAAAACAACCTTTAAATGGTTAATATTTGTTTTGGTGGCAAAGTTTTGGTCAAAAGTGCATTTATTATGTATTTTATTTAAAAAATACATGATAATACATAAAAATAGGACTTTATAGTTGTTTTTTTTATTTGCATTACAATTTCATTTTTTATTGTAATTTTTAATGTTTAATTTTACTAAGTATCGTATTTTATTGTTTAGATTATTGTAAATTGCAACGGCTACTTTATGTCACTCAACGTCATTAAGTATATCCGTTGCAAGCAAACAGTAAATTGTGCCGTTAGAACAAGATTGTTTTATAAAGTTTTTCCAAGTATACATATTTTGGGTCTCAATAAATTTACATATTTCAAGTCAAAAATACCCAAATGCTTACAAAATAATTTTTATCATATCTTTCTATGACAATTTAAGTAAATTTGATAATATATATATGTATAAAGTAATTGAATATTATATATGGGAATTAATTAAGTTGTTTATTATTATAAGATTTTATTGTGAAAATTCTAATGTTACTTCATTTTATTTGTATTGAGACGCAAATTTTTCTCTATAGAGAAAAACATACTCTATACACCCCTTTTAACTCTTGTATTAGTGAGTAGAAACGTAAGTGAACAGATTGCACGTATCAGCCTCCTTCTTATTGCATGAGTTGTAGTTGGAGGAGGTTAATAACTATATTCTCAAAGGTATCTCGTCTTCCTTTCACTAAGCTAATTATGTTAGTGTAATTACATTTATGCAATTAACTTTATGCATTAATATTCATTAAGCTATGTAAACATACCTTTTATCGGTATCAGAGTCGTAAATTATTTGAATATGAAAAATATATTCTTTTCATATAAAACATTATTGCAAGCAATGTGAAATCTAAATTAATGTGCATGCAATTTTTTGTGAAATCTGAGAAAGAAAAATCAATATCTTATCCAAAATGTGCTCAAATTTTGTTAAAATTTCGTGATGCTAATGTCATTAATAGATTCGAAAGATCCGAAAATCCTTAATTTTGATCAGACTTGTGAAACATATTTAGAATCACTTTGGTGGAAATAAATGATGAAAATTAATATAATTTTAATCATAATTTTTTTCATTTAATTTCTCATATGCCTAGTTTATTTTTTATGTTAACCAAGTTTTGTTAATTTCTTCATTTTCATAATTTATTTTTAGTTATTTATTCTATTTTTCATTAGTAATTTTATTATTTTACTTAACCAATTCAGTATAATGAAGGTTAGCCATTGGAAAAATTAGATCTAATATATACATAAATTGTGGAATAGTGAGTTCTTAGGTCTTGTTTGGTATATAAATACATTTTTTGAGAAGTTAGAATAATTTTTTTATATTCATAATATTTTTAAAAAATAACATTATAATTAAAATATATAATTTTAAAAATAACAAATCATTTTTATTATTATTTATTATAAAAAAAAAGAAACTTCTCTAAAAAAAGTACTTTTCTTATTAATAACAACTAAACAAAATTAAAAATAAATTTCACTTTTAATTAATGTATTAGGCTCATTTCTCTACACCAAACAAGAACCGAGCCTTAGCCTTGTTAACTCCTCAGCACCAAACCGACCCAGAAATTTCAAGAGGTTAATGTAGCAGTAATAATAAGACATTCGTATTTTGATGATCGCAGGTTCGAATTCTCATTAGTCTGCTAAAAATGAGGAATACGTAAATACTAGTGTAATGGTTCTTTGACTCGGGTGATTTTTGTTGAAGAATGAGACACTAACCAACCATCATCTTAAATAGAAAAAAGGGAGCTATCTATGTGGGGCCCTTTTGGAGGCCATGTTTGACCAACGGAAATGGAAAAGGGGAAAAGCAACGGTGGAGGAAATATGGAAGGAGGAGGAATGCATAAAGGAAAGCAAGTCTTTTGAAAGTCTCCTTTCAACTTTCTCTCGCGTCCATATTTTTTCCACTCTTCATACTTTTTACTTGAATTAGTGGAACATTATGTTTATTTTATCATAGTAACCATTATTCCTTAAAGTAATTGCCTTTTCATCCTAATGTTTGCATTATTTGGGTCATACTTGATAAAAGAGGATTAATTTACTATGCTTAGTTAGACTGAGTAACACTCATTGGGACTCGCACTACAAAACTATTATTTACATGGTCTACAGTGTTAGAAGTTCTTGAAAATATATAATGATTGTGTTTGTAGAAAAACAATTTCTCCAAGTTTTAGCCTTATCTGATAAAATGGGAAGTTACGAATTTGTGCAGCTTCTAGCGTTGAATGAGCTTTATCTATTATGAAAATCGTCAAAACTGATTTGTGTAACAAAATGAGGATAAGTATCTCAACGATGATGTGTTATCTAGAAAAAGAAATATTTCTTAAAATTAAAAATCGATTTATGACGACTCATTTTCAATACATGAGAACTTATAAAAATTTGTGGACACCTTTGCGATGTAAAGATTAGTATTTATAATATAGATAATTTGACTTTATATTTGAGCATAATTGACCTATTATTATGTTTATAATATTTTATTAAACACTTAATTCACCCACATCCGCAACTGAAAACGCTCTAAAAATTTAACAAGAGTGATTTCACATTCGAGTCTCGTCTAAGATTTTTTAGACATTTATTCATCTCTAAGGAGAGCGTTAACCCGTTCGTTATAAATTAGTTCGAGTTATGAAAAGACTTTAAAGTTGGAATCCTTTAGCATGCAATTTTAGCTACAGTTTGAAATTGATTTCAGAAATTAATTAAATATAAAACAGGTTATCTAACTTATTTTGTAATTGAAATATCATGTGCATCCACATGTTTTTAATTAGAGCATTATTTGGTAATAATTCATATTTCAACGCTCCACCACCAAATCAAATATATGACTTCAACTCTGAAAAAAAAATAAAAGTCAATCTAATAGAAAAATTATATTATCATATACAATTTAATTTAATCAATTAATCCAATCATATGTGCTAGAAAACAACAATTTAGTCAAAACATATCAGTCATGATTGTATTTTATCAATGTTAATGGACAGTTGTTCTTTTTTATTTGAAAATATTATTTTCATCTTAAAAAAAATTGTCATAAAATATTTATTTTAGATGTCTAAACATAACCAACTCTCATTAAGTTTTTATATAATTTTTTTTCTAAAGTATCCTCATAATAATTATCTATTTTAATGACTTTTGCTTAAATCTCATGTAATTATACTCTAATTGTACTATTTTTAATATCAATAATTAAAGGATAATCAATAATTACTTTCTTTTTTAATATTTATGAAAATAAAAATGATAATTTTTATCATAACAGTGGATATGAAAATTAGACTTTGAGCCGTAAAAAATATTATCTTTAAGGTTTCAATTGCTCCCACTATATTTGTTGTAGGGTTAATGTAATAAACATTCAACATACAACAAAACCTATATTCTGCAATCGCTAGTTTTTACAGAATATCAAAAAAATTTATTTGTATTTTTGGAGAGAAAAATGAAAAAAAAAGTGATTAAATAACACACAAGAACGTTTTTATAAGTTATCAAAAGTTATAATAACATGTTTATTAATATCATTGGACAATTATATAGTTTTATACATAATTGCTTTGTCCTCATATTATAAAACATAAATATTATTTTAATTTTAGCAATGCAAAATTCTCTGTACAAATTTAATATTATAAAACTATACACAACTTTTTTTTTAAAACAAAAGGAGTAATAATTTCTATTGAATTCAGTCCATTAACACATGTTAGTTAGGCTTGGTTTAGTGGTAATAGGGGCTGAACTTGGTAGGGCGGATTACGGTTTGATCTCCCGCAACGTCGATTGGAAGGGAAATGAACCATAACCCCCAACTCCTTCCCGAACCGGATTAGTCTCGGCCCAGTGGATCGAGGATATCGAGGCTTGACAAAAAAAAAAGATATATGAATATAATTAATCTCACACGTCTGCTCAATACTTACTAAATAGTTACTACTTCAACTAAAAACAAATAGTCGAGAGTGATGGGTAGTGTTTTGTCCTGAATGCTCATCATGTGAAAGATAATGACTTAATATTGACTCTTCATTCGTGGGTAGAGTCATTAAGGGGTCGACTGAAAGTGTGGGATTTGATCTTTGTGTTCGTAGTGGTGCTGGAGAATACATACAAGTTTTGGTCTGTTGATTTGTTAAGTCTCTTTGAGAATTCTTATCTTTAATTCATGGGGTAGGCCGTTCTCTCTTTTAAAATTTTCTCACCAAAAAATGCTTGATATTGAAAAAAAAACTAAAAGGCTGGAGGTTTTGTAGAGGAAGAAGCAGGTGTTACCATTAGTGAGGCGTTTGGGAAGGAGTGGTTGAGTGTGATTAGGCTATGCTTGTTTGTGTGATCTGGACAACACACACTCTCTGTCTTGTCTTGCAACAAAGTCCTGCGGACAGTGGAATTAGGTGAAACCGCTCGCCCTCTCTCTTCAATATATTGTTGGCTTGGATTTTTAATATGAGTCCTTTAAAAATGATTCAAAGAGACAATGGAACATTAGCTCCAATACAGTAAAAATAAATCTGAATTTTTTATTTGTTTTGCAAAATCAAAAGTTTAAATTTACCTTCATTGTACCCGATGATTCCGATTTACTAAATCCCTTAAAAAAGACTCGTATTAAAATTCAGCTATGTTTCTCTTGTTTTATGAGAGAGGTTGAACCTCCACTAGGAACTGAGAGGCAAAGCACGCTTATGTCAGTATTTGCTATTGTTAGCCTTATATTTTGATATTATGTGCTAGTAGCTTGTGTTTGATTTAGAACGTTTGGTTCATCCGTTAGATCCACAACATGAGAAAGCATTCTGAAGGATTGGGTGAGTTAGCGATCAAGTATGCTTAGCAGTTGGGCTGCTAAATGTCATGTCATGGAATTCCATCTTTTCCTTACTTTTTTATTCCTACCTCAATTCAATAAAAGGATCAACCGGCTGTTCCACAATTCAAACAAGCTACTCATTCGCAGTTCCTTGAAGAAGATAAAGAATTCCATGTCATGGAAATATAAATGTTGCTTCAATTGGTCATAACGACAGTAATCAAACAAATTAAACAATCTAATGATGACTTCAATATAGGCCTCGCTGATAGTGCAGATGATTGGAGCTTAATGCTAATCTTTTATTCTTCTGTTGTGTAAAACCAGCTCCAGTTCTATATTCCTCCCTCTTATTTATTTCATTGCTCTAATCAGCAATGGCAACACAATTATGCATAAAAATACAATTCAGAGTCCACAATCTCACAATCCGCTGAAATAATTAACGGTCAATAACATTCTTTCTTCTAATCTACTTCTACAGCATACCGCAGATTTAATGAACGAAAACATGCCAAGAATCCCTTTATTAGGGCCCTGGTAGTTGATTTATATACATAGGTGGACGAACACAATTGACACGGAGGTTAAAAAAAAGTTGCTAAGCAAGTCTGACTATTATATCCGCCACTTTGAACCAGCAGCTACGTTACAAATTGGAACCAGGAAAACTGTATAAAATTATTTTCGACAAAATTCCACGCCAGAATCCGGCAAAGAACTTTCTGCTTTCAATACAATAATCAGAGTTAAATGATTATGATCTACGTTCTTTTAATCCTTGATGAAAGAAAAACGCACTCAAAAGAATTTATTTCACCTACATGTTTTATTAAAATTTTCCAAGATTTTTGCATCTGCGGGACATCTCATGCGCTTGAACCAGAAAATACATGGATCAATATACGCGAGCTTTTGGTGGGAATGAAGCAATCTCGTCGTCTAAAGTATTCATATGAACTGGCCTGTAATCAAGTCGGACTTTCTCATTTTCCCAGTATCTGCAAAAATGAGCATTCAGTTAACAAGGTCCACAACTGCAATTCCATATCCTAGTCTAAGAATAAAACATGACTTACCCCAAAGTGTGTTTCATCCAGTTAACATCGTCTCTAGCCTGTAAAACCAGGGAAACTTAATAAAGTAAACACAAAAGACAAATAGAAAATTAAGTGTAAAGTAAACTCACAGTAAAGTCTTCACGAGCATGAGCTCCTCTGCTCTCTTTTCGAGCTTCAGCAGAATGCATTGTGATACAGGCATTTATCAAAAGGTTCTCCAATTCAATTGTCTCTATCAAGTCAGAGTTCCTGCCAAATCCAGCACTCATTTAAAAACCCTATAATTTGCGGAAACAAATAGATTTTCATCATATTCAACCATAAGATACCATATCAAACTCCGATCCGCTAACTTGACATCATGGAAACTCTCCCATGCTGTGTCGATCAAGTGACAACCTGCAGAAGTTGTGGAAGTTAGAAGATGAATACCAATGAAAAGAGAACTGCCAGAATATCAACCAAATTAGTGCTGCAAAAGGAAAACTAAAATTAAAAGACTTTTTCAAGCACTCATATTCTAGTTCATACATTTCTGTAGCTTGGAAACTGCCAAAAAAAAAAAGTAAAACAGAGAGAAATTTTAAAAGGAAAAGAAGCGGAGACAAGATATCCATTAAAGTACCTTCTTCTAATGTTTCTTGTGTGCGGAAAACTGCAGCATTATTTTGCATTACCCTCTGCATATTTAAGCGAATTTTTGAGGTTGGAAGAGAACCATTTGCATTTCTAAGTTTGTCCAGCCATGCTATGGTCTTCTCTCCAGCATCCTTTTCCAAAGGCTTCTGCTTCTCCCCTGAAAAATGAAGAAAAAAAGAAATAAACTTCTACTTTTTTTTCAGCAGTACTTTAAAATTTGAAGCCACCTCATCTTAATACATCAAAGAACTAAATTAACCTGGTCTCTGAATTTCCGCAACTCTATTTGCACAAGCTCGACCAAAAACAACAATGTCAAGCAGAGAATTTGCACCAAGTCTATTGGCACCATGGACAGATGCACAAGCTGCTTCACCAGCAGCCATTAGTCCATGTACTACAGCATCTGGATCATTGCCTTTAATGGTGACAACCTGAAGAGCAGATCAGATGACAAACTTTAAAAACCTGACATAAAATGTCTCATCATGATCTTTTACATTGATTTAAATAGACACTACTAAAGTGATTAAATCTCAGAAAAGTTGCATGTTGGCATAAAAAAAGAAGAATCATTTAATCTGAGCAATGAACATTTCCAGTTGATTTGAGTTTGAACATTTCATTTCCTAGACCAAAAAGACCATTTCTTGTCCGATATCATCAGAACTATGAATCTAATGGTTCCATATAGTAACAATGATAAATATGATTTCATTCACCAAATCATCAGCACCCATGAGTGAATCAATTATTGCAGATTAAAGAGCATAATAATAGTAAATCTCCAATACATACCTCTCCATGGTGATTTGTGGGAATTCCGCCCATGTTATAATGAACAGTAGGCAAGACAGGAATTGGCTCCTTTGTGACATCCACACCAGCAAAAATAGCTGCAGTCTCGGAAATACCAGGAAGCCTCTCCTTCAGGACATCTGGGGGTAAATGGTTTAAGTGCAGATAGATATGATCCTTCAAAGGTCCTGCCAAAAGTAAAAAATGGACTTGCTTATCAAGAAACAAAGAATTCTAAAAACAATCAACCATGTATACACGTCAGATCTTTTGAAACAGTATAGTCATTGGAAAGGTGCCATACCTACACCACGACCCTCTCGAATTTCCATTGTCATAGATCTTGAAACAACATCTCTTGAAGCAAGATCCTTGGCAGTAGGTGCATATCTTTCCATAAACCTTTCACCTTCACTGTTCCTCAAAATGCCTCCTTCTCCACGAGATCCTGCCATTAGCAGCCAAAAAGGAATTGTAAACAGAAGTTTATTACCAAGAACTGAACCACAATAAGAATAAGAGGAAGAAAATATTAAAAAAGATACTTCTTTGCACTACAAAGAGGCGAACCTTCAGTAATGAGGCACCCAGCCCCGTAAATCCCAGTAGGGTGAAATTGAACAAACTCTAGATCCTGGAAAAAGAACATATCTAAGAGAAAATAAATAACTAGAGAATAAATTTCTAACTAAAACAAGACCAATCAGCATCAACAAACGCTACAAACCTGGAGAGGGAGCCCAGCTCGTGCAACCATGGCATTACCATCTCCAGTACATGTATGAGCAGAGGTTGCAGAAAAGTATGTTCTACCATAACCCTTAAAATGATATAACAATGAAAAGTTAAGAAACAATGACTCTGTGTTTTTCTTGAATTGTTTCTTTTTTCATGATGAAATAACATAGTTAACAAGCACAATACCCCAGTGGCCAAAATGGTTGAAGAAGCACGGAATCTATGCAAGGTACCATCCTCCATATTCAAGGCGACTACTCCTTGGCAGCTACCTGAATATCAAATATTTAAGAATCAGTCAAACTATCTCATTTGCAGCACTCACAAAGATAAGACAAAAACAAATGTTTTAAAAGGGACAAGGTTCCACACAAATGCCTATATCTCATATGTCACAAGCTAAAAAGAAACATACCATCACTGTTCATTATCAGATCCAATGCAAAATACTCCACGAAAAACTGTGTATTATGTTTCATAGCTTGGCCATAGAGAGTATGCAAAAGAGCA
This sequence comes from Breynia disticha f. nivosa, assembly GCA_948193385.1. NCBI lineage: Eukaryota > Viridiplantae > Streptophyta > Magnoliopsida > Malpighiales > Phyllanthaceae > Breynia > Breynia disticha. The sequence continues at coordinate 5,913 of CANYCX011443207.1, read as the reverse complement.
TGTCCGGTTCGGTCTGCAGCACATGCACATCGATATGCCTGTCCACCTGTGACAATTCCAACATTAAGCAACAATCAAGACAGAACATGCAACAATTTGGCCATGATAAAAAAGTCTTATGACAATTAGTACATACCCTTCCCAAAATCTAGACTTTGACCCCCAAATGCACGCTGATAGATTTTTCCATCTTCGGTTCGAGAAAATGGCAGTCCATAGTTCTCAAGTTCAATAACTGCTTTTGGTGCTTCCCTGCACATGTATTGGATGGCATCCTGATCACCTGTAGAAATTTTCTTGAATTAGCTTATAAACAAAAGAAAAGTAAAATGACAAAAATTTTCAAGATAAATAGATATGGCTTAATCCTCAGGTAAATAATTAAAGTCAATTTAGAATTTCAGCTATTAAACTTTTTCCATAGAGTGTTACATATTCGCTTACAAAATAATCTTAATGGGGCAATGTCAAAGAAAACAGTAACAGAGCTTACCTAACCAATCACTTCCTTTGACAGTATCATACATGTGCCACCTCCAATCATCTTCGGTCATATTTCCCAGAGCAGCATTAATACCTCCCTAAAATATTTCGTTCCAAATATTAGCAATTAAGTTTAAAAATAACCTAAAAATGACAGCAGTTCTTAGCGACCCAATATGAAAATTCCTTAATTATGAAACATAACCATTTTTCTCTAAGTACAAAAATTCATTAATATGTTTCACAAAGCACCAAAAGCTCTATTTAGACCAAATCAATACCTGAGCCGCAACAGTATGGGAACGCGTAGGAAAAAGCTTAGTAATGCAAGCAGTGTTGAAACCATGCTCCGACAGTCCAATGGCAGCTCGCAAACCAGCACCTCCAGCTCCAACCACTACTGCATCATACGTATGATCAACCACAGTGTATGATGAACCTCCCACACTCTGCAGCAGCAAATCATTAACCACACAAATCATTAAAGCACATCGCACAAATCTATAACCTTCAACCTATTAGTGATTCCAAGCAATCCGCGCAAATAAATATAAAAGCTAAATTACTGAAATATATACAAAATCAGATAACCACTGAGAAATATAAAACTCATACTTCACAAAAATCACAATCAATCACATACTAAGCAACAAAAAGTGAGTAGTACTAAGCAAGTATTAGAGCGAAATGTAAAACACCTTCAGATTTTTATTTCCAGATAATCCTCGATATAAATTAGAATTAAATAATAGAAAATACAGCAGATTAAGCTAAGAAAAGGTAGTGGGAAATAAAAACCTAACATTTCACTCAAACAGCAATCAATCAAAAACTAAGCTAACGAATAGCGAGTAATAAGAAAGTAAAAAAAATTAGAATGATTCCGTACAGATTCGGTTGAGAAGAATCTAGAAATGTGAGATCTAACGGAATCATTAGAGAAAGATCTCTTTGACGAGGGAACAGGAAGGTTTCGAGCCACGCATCGCCACATCGTTACTTATCGTTCGGTTACTGATCGAATTGTAAAACGATGCCGCCTGCTTGGTTTTTGTTCCTGGAAAAAAGATGAGAAAGAAAAGGAGGTTTTGCAATGGTTTTTTGATTTAGCTCAGTGTCGATGCCCTCTGACTCCTCGTCCACGTGATGAAGTGAGTTGTTTCAAAAGCCCCTCGTGTTTCAGCTAATTATTTTGGTTTACCACTTGCTTTTGCTCTTTCAGATTTCCTTTGTAAGGGTACTTTTGGAATACTATTAAAGCGTTATGGGCGTATGGCCGTCACGGTTCGTTTGGAGGGTGGTTTTGGTAACTTTGTAATGGATTGATAACGTGGCTATTTCTTTGTCAAGTAGTAAAGTAAAATTATTTATTAATTAATTATATTTAATTTTATTATTTTTAAATAATTAATTTCTTCATTTTAATATTCTGTATTGATTAAACGTAATATTTTTAATAGTATAATATATATATTTTAATTAATAAATTTTATTTTTAATTATTAAATTCTATAAAACACCAAAATATTAGGGAGCTAAGGATATTGATTGAAATTTAGCCACGCTAAGCTGCTTATAACCCCACCGCTAAACAACCATATTATCCCGCATATTCTTAATCATACATACGTTTTCATGTGCGTGTAAGTTAAATCATTAAAATGATTTATTTAAAATATCATTAAATGTTAAAATATCATTAATATTTGTTTTTTATTTAAAATGTTATAATTTTGTCTACATATATAATAAATGACATAATAGTATATTTAAAATAAATTTGAAATAACGATAATTCAAAAACTTAAAATTTAAAACAAACATTAAATGTACCTTAAATCATGAGAAAATTAAAAAACAAATTATAATACTTCCCATTTTAGATTTGATTTCTCCTTTGAAAGATGCTCATATTCAGTTTTATAATTCAACTTACTATCTCTTTTTCAAAATGCAATTTATTTTTTATTTACCAACATTCTTTTATAAAATTATAAAAAAAATTAATAATTGAGTTTTAATTCATTCAAAATGAAAAAAAAAACACATGTTAACTGATAATTCATCCCACAAACATTATAAACAAAAAATACAATATATTAACATACATTTAGTCACAAAATCTAAACGAAAACATGTTTTAATTGTTAATTAACTTAACAATCTACAATAAAAAAAACATAACAAAAACACAATTTATGCCACAAACTAAACATAATTAGACTCATAAAAAAACAAAAAAATGTAAAACAAATTATTTAAGGTCAACAATAATTAATCACCTACCAACAATTCATTAAAAAATATTTTTACAAATTAGTTTAAATGTATCAAATAATTAACCCCTTACTAACAACTAGAAAAAATATTTTTCACAAATAAGTCTAAATGCATTCAAACCTCACATACAACAATGCACAATTTACAATAAAAAATAAAATATTTTCACAAAAATGAGCCTAAATGTATGCAAAATCTCCAAATGTTCTTGTTTACTAAGGGGGTGTTTGTTAAATTAATGCTTGTAAGATATGGATGATAAAATTTCAGATCAAGATAGGAAATACTTAAGATAAAGTTGGAATGCATTCGGAAAATATTTTTTTTCAAGTACTTGTTAATCTTGCTGGGCTGAAAAAAGCTTTAGAAAACCAATAGATTTGTATATGGTAGAAGAATGGATACTTATCTTGGCTTAGTGTCAAGATACTCATATCTTGAAAAAGCAAGATAAATAATGAGTTGACTTTTTTCTTGTAGGGATAAAATATTTTAACAAACACCTTGGAAAGATTGAAAATCCTGAAAGAAATACTTCTTATCCCATTCCAACCATCCCAAAGGTTAACAAACATCCCCTAAGACTAAATTTCACTACAAGATACAAAAATATAAAAAGCATAAACATAGCAAAAAGACAGATTTTGACATAACTATACATTAAAAAAAATATCAAGACACGTTTGAGCAAAACTCACATTCACCCTTTCACGTGAACGAGTCTAAACAAGTCTAGACTCATAAAAATAGTTCACTCTCAAATGTATCAAACAAACAAAATAACAATCATCAAAAAAAGAAAATTTTACCTCTGATTATACTTTTTTTTGGTTGCACTACAAAACAACCATTTAAATGTTGAACCAAGATTAGTTCTAGAAGGGGGTTGAATAGAGCTAAATGGACTTGATTCTTTTTGCAGAATTTTGTCAAAGACTTGGTGGAAATGAGAGAAACCAACAGGGAACACAAGGGATTTAGAGTGGTTCAGCACTAATCTTGCCTACTCCACTACCTTAGTACCTCTACTAAGAATTTTCAATCACTTTACTAAGTGTCGCTTTTTAACTAAGTGAGAACTCTTTACACATTCACTTATTAGCTAAGTGAGAACTCTTACTTTCAATTTTTAGCTAAGTGAGAACTCTTAAAACCAATTACAAAGTTTAGCTAGACAACCCTTGGTTGTATAAAGAACAAGAATAAGATCTTTAAGCTCAATCAAGTATTTCTCTCAAGGTAAATGTTTGGAATTGTTGAAATGTTGTTCTATTCTTTTTTTAGGTTGGAATGACTTTAAATACCATATCTTGAGGATATAGCCGTTAGAAACAAGTTGGGACACTTTTGGAATTTTGGAAGTAATGATTTTTGTTGCAGAGGGCTTTCTGGTCGACTAACATCAAATTTGGTTGACTAACTTGGTTCTGGTCGAGGCGACATACTTCCAGTGCTGATTTTGGATCTCCTACCCATCAAATTACTCTAGTAACTTTATTTTTGGTCGACTAAACTGTTTGGACCTTTACTTGGTTGACTAAGCTTCCTTCTGGTGGACTAACAATCTTTCCGTTGAGTTCTAACGTTCAAATTCTGATTCATAATGATTATGTAGCAAAGCTAGACTGATTTCATGATGATTTCTCAAAGTAGGCTCAGATCTTGGTTGACTAACATTCTTCTTGGTCAACTAACTTGACCTCTTTCTATAACTAGCTGTTACGAATGAGTTTTTGACTTGTAAACTTCATTTTGGTCAACTAACCACAATCATAGTCGACTAATAATGTTCCTAGTCGACTAAAACATGCACCAATCGAGTAGAAACTGATTCCAGAATGCTTGTTTGAGTTCTTAGTTGCAAGTGGTCGACTAACCTTCATCTTAGTCGAGTTGAGTCATGTCCAGAGTTATTTTTTTAGCATTATATTGATTTAGTTTCATAATTGACCAACACATCTCCAAGCTACATTCTCCAACATCCTTTTGTGCAATTTCATCATTTTACACATTATTAAAACACAATGAGGATATTAATGTCAATCACCATTGATCCAACAATAAACATTAATTTTGTCTCATTCACCTCATAAATTACCTTTTTCTTCTTTATTGTCATTCTTTTTTGTTCAATAAACAGTCAAAAATTTACATCAAACCTTTGTTTTCAAATGAAAACTTGAAAAAAAGAATACCCTAATTTGGAATGAAACATCCTAATCTTATTGTAACATTCTCGTTTTAAAACCCTAAAATTAATGATATGATTAAAATGATTAATGAACTTAAAAATTTAACTGATAAATTAAAGGAAATAAGTGGTTTATTATGGGTTGATGAAAGGTTGATGGTAAGTATACATAAAAAGAAGAATTATTCAACAAATTAAAAAGAACACATGGTGGCTAAAAAGTACACGTTGTAGCTACTACAATGTGAACAATATTACACGTTGTCATAGACAAATGCATGGTGGATGTCCACAACGTGTAGTCTATGGTGACAACGTGTAGTCTTTTAATTGTGGCACAAAATTGAGCTGAATTGGAACTTGGAGCAGGAGTTGTTAAAAGCTCGTAATAAAGGGACGAAAGAGAGTAAAGGAAAGCTGAAGTTAAGGATTTAAGCAGGGGATTTGGAGAGGAGAGGTACAGAGATAATTAAGAGAAAAAAAGGAGAGATTGCGAGGGTTCTGCTGGGAATTGACCTGGAAAACGGGTAATCGATTCGTAAAATCAAGCAGGATAACGATTGGTAAGTTATTGAGATTCTCGGAGTTAATTATGAAGTTTATATATAGAATTGATTGTGAATTTAGCTTAAAAGTTAGAAATTTTGGATAATTGATAAGATAGGAAATCAATAGGATTAAAATAGGAGTATGCATATTAATATGTTGTTAAATTGAATTTTATAGAGAGGTTCGTACATGATTGTATAGGACGACAAATTAGACCAGCAGGACAGGACCAGAGTTCATTTTGTTCGGAGTATTTCAGTTAGCAGGTGTGTAGAGTCCCAGCAACCTCTAGAAAGGGGGGGATTGAATAGAGGTTGTAAACTTACAGATTTTTGAACGTTTTTGCGGAATTAAAATGAGCAAGAGAGAAAGAGAAGATGAACACAAGATTTAGAGTGGTTCGGCTTCCA
>CANYCX011442679.1:0-17676 GCA_948193385.1 Breynia disticha f. nivosa | reverse complement strand
CAGGCAGGGTAAAAAAGGATGCCATTTTTTTATTGTTTTTGGATTGCGCATTGTCGAGCGCTTTTTGATTTAGACATTTATCATTTGCTATTATCCGAAGAAGAGATTATAGTTGTCTGAATAATGAGGCTGAATTCTTTCTTTGTAGCTTTTAACTTCACATATGCTTAGAGTTGCTTATTTGACATTGCTAAATGCATGCATAATTACCCCTAGTGCTTTTGCCCGTTGAAATCGATGTTCTTCCAGTTTAAATGGCACTATCAGCAAATCAATACAATACAACTACCCTACCTCCCATCTATCTCTCTGCCTCTGCTGATGCATTCCATTCAACAGTTACATTCAATATTGTTGGGCTTAGCATGGAAGCAACAAAGTATTCAAAATCTAAGCCTTCAATATTGTCTCCAAAGCTTAAACGTTAGCTGGTGGTCCATTCAGTTTGAGTAAAGATTTGTTTACAAACTTTATTAATAAAATAAATTCAAAAGGTAAATGAGATGGACATGCCATCAAACTGGCAAAACGAATACAGCTTTCAACTCATGCCCACATCACAAGATGTCTGCTTCAGTTATTGCTCCATTTTCATAACTCAAAAGAAATAAAACCATGTTTTTTTCTCTGTTTCTTGAAGCAAATTCCTCTATTCTTTTTCATTTCCCTTTAACTCCCTCCAATGTCCTGCATTCTAAGTAAACTCCTCAACTACTCCTTCTGAGACATCCCAACGTACTACCTCTTTAATATTTACACTCCTGCCTTCTTTGTTTGACTCGTCTCCGTTTCATTTTTGCAGTTCGAAAAAAAATGAAGACTTCTGCATGGACTCTACTCGCATTTTTTCTTGTTCGTGCAATTTGTGCCGACCAGCGTTTGCGCACCGAAAGGATTTCAGGTAACATTCTATTGTAATTTCTATGTACTTGCATGCATTTAGCCACTGTTATAGCTTCTTATGTTGTTTTTGGAGTATAATGTTATATCTATTGTAATTTCTCTGCTTATTGTTTGAATTGTTGCTAATCAAAGGTCTGGTTGAAAGAGAATTCTTGTCATCTATAGGAATTTAAGCTTGAAAAATCCAAACGTTTAGCGAATGTATTGTCTTCACTTGAATTTTTTGTCTTTCTGAAATATTTTGGAACTTTGTCTTTATGAAAGTTTGCTTTATAAAACTATGAAGCATGAACCTCAGTGTCAGAGGTGCTTTGTGTTTGAATAATGCAGGAAGTGCGGGTGATGTGTTGGAAGATGATCCAGTGGGGCGGTTGAAAGTGTACATATATGAGCTGCCAAGCAAATACAATAAGAAATTACTGCAGAAGGATCCAAGATGTCTTACACATATGTTTGCTGCTGAGATATTCATGCATAGATTTCTCTTATCTAGTCCTGTTCGAACTCATAATCCCGATGAGGCAGATTGGTTTTATACTCCTATATACCCCACTTGTGACCTTACACCCATGGGCTTACCATTGCCCTTTAAATCTCCACGCATGATGAGAAGTGCCATTCAACTTATATCCTCCAATTGGCCATACTGGAATCGCACCGAGGGAGCTGATCATTTCTTTGTTGTGCCCCATGACTTTGGAGCTTGTTTCCATTATCAGGTAATACCTTTATGCATTTTTCAGCTAAATGACATGATAAGATCATATAGCTTAAGTTATAACAGATTCTAATGTATGTTTATGATCAAATTCTGCAGGAAGAGAAAGCCATTGAACGAGGCATACTTCCGCTACTCCAGCGTGCTACTTTGGTTCAAACGTTTGGTCAAAGAAATCATGTATGTTTGAATGAAGGTTCAATTACAATTCCACCCTATGCTCCCCCTCAAAAAATGCAGGCCCGCCAGATTCCCCCAGATACCCCCAGGTCTATCTTTGTTTACTTCCGGGGGCTCTTTTACGATGTTAATAATGATCCAGAGGGTGGTTACTATGCTAGGTAAGATCACAATGAACTTTTTAAAGAAGTTTGTTGCACCTACTTTATATTATACTTTAAATGGGAGAGTGGAATGTTTGCTGGATCAAAGATTCAATCTTTTCTACAATGCAGCATAATATAAGTCATGATATCGATTGAGTAGGCAATTATGTGTTAGGAACTAAAGTTTCGAAGATCATTGATGAAACTAAGAGAAAACACAACATCAGGTTAATAAAAAGTTTACTTGGAACATCAAAGTATGAATATAGGATTCAATTTGCAATATCTTGATGTGAGCTTGCATATGCATTGTAATAAGAGATGCAGTCCTCTTTTATGTTGTATATAATGGCTAATATTTGTGATTGTTTGGGGGCAGAGGTGCAAGGGCAGCTGTTTGGGAGAATTTCAAGAACAATCCTCTATTTGACATATCCACTGACCATCCAACTACATACTATGAAGACATGCAAAGAGCTATATTTTGCTTATGCCCTCTTGGTTGGGCACCGTGGAGTCCTAGACTGGTTGAAGCAGTCGTATTTGGTTGCATTCCTGTGATCATAGCAGATGATATTGTCCTGCCATTCGCTGATGCAATCCCATGGGAAGAAATTGGAGTATTTGTAGCAGAGGAAGATGTGCCTAACTTGGACACTATCCTAACATCTATACCAACAGAGGTAATATTGAGAAAACAAAGGCTTCTTGCCAATCCTTCAATGAAAAGAGCAATGCTATTTCCTCAGCCAGCACAAGCAGGTGATGCTTTTCACCAAATACTGAACGGGCTAGCGCGTAAGCTGCCACATGAAAAGAGCATTTACCTAAAGCCTGGAGAAAATATTTTAAATTGGACAGCAGGACCTGTGGGAGATTTGAAACCTTGGTGAGGGAGCAGAAATGCATTCTTCAAAATTTTGCAATTTATATTTTACAGAGATGCTTAAATTCCAGTGTACATAGTTGAATCCCTGTAAGAATTTCCTGATATGCAAAGGCAATAATTCTTGGATAACTCTATTTTGATGGCAAATGGTTTATTTTGGCAGTGATAATTTGAACTTATTTACACCATTAATGTGTTTGTTTGTATCTTTTGAGCTAAGAGAATGGACGGATTAAGGAAAGGTTAAGCAACCAATTAGTGTTGAAAGGGACGAGGCACTTGACGAAGCTGTAGCGTGTAATAAAATATAATAAGATTTGTTTGGGGAAGATTGAAAAGAAAGCAATCATATGACATAATTAGGTGCCACCTAACTTACCCTTCAAATTCAAGCTCTTATTACCAACCTCCCATCTTCAAATTTCTCTGCTCAAAATTTCCAAGGAAGATTTGTTGTTCAATAGTCTAAAACAATTATAAATATGCCATTTTAACCCAACCAAACAACTCCTTAAAAAGATAAATATTGTTATGAAAATTAAACTCCACATATATAATAATAAGAGATTGGTGTTAAAAAAAAAAATAGAAATAAGAGATAATTATGAATTTATGATATAGAAATAAGGAGATGTTACCAAAAATTCAGATTTGAGATTGAAGCTAAGTTTGAAGTTTAAGAAACAGTTTTGTGTTTGGTTTTTGTTTGTATATGAGACTGAAACCTTAAAAACAGCAACTCCTCGCTCTCCTCTTTTACTTCTCATTTCTCTTTCATCGTTTGTATCTAAACTAAACCCTCTCCCACCAACCCCCCCACCACCATCTCCATGGCCTCTCTTTCCAACCTTACCAACTCATCTTCTTTTTCATCTTCCTCTTCTCTGAAACCAACCCCTTCTTCCTTCCCTAAACGTTTTCTCCATTTTCGCTCCGGAACCGATCTTCTCTCCAAGGTTGCTTCCAGGTTGTCTCTCTCCAATAACCGCCCTCTTAATACTTCCTTCAGGTATTTTTTCTTTTTCCTTCTTTCCTTTCATCTCTAAACCCTAAACTTAAATATACAGTTTCAAACACTTTGGCTTTCGTTATATAATCTTTTGTTGAGCCTAATTTATTCAAAGATTTGTTTTTTGATGCTTGCATATTTGTGTATCCTGCTTTCACTTTTTTGTTTACTTGAGTTCTTTCGAATACTATCATAAAAATGTGATGATGAAAGCTTTCTTTTAGAAGTCAACTCCGTTGTTGGATACAAGTTTGTTTTTCCATCATCTGATTTGTGTCTGCTGTATAACACACTGAAACTTTGTACCATTTGAAGGAAGTTGGGTCTTGTCATTTAGGTGTTTATATTGGCCTGATCATTCTTAACCGATGATATAATTTGGTGACAGTGTCAAGTGTTCTCAATCCAATGGAAATGCTAGTCCAAGTAAGAGGACAACGCTTCATGATCTGTACGAGAAAGAAGGGCAGAGTCCCTGGTATGATAACCTCTGCCGCCCCGTCACTGATCTAATTCCCCTTATTGAGAGCGGTGTTAGAGGTGTAACTAGCAACCCTGCGGTACATATCTATTTGTCTTATTTTCTTTTCCTTTCAATTTGCCCTTTCTACTCTTAAAATTTGTTTCTTTTCAGTAGCTGTGATTTTACTAAACAATCTGTCTGAAATGGTTGCAGATTTTCCAAAAGGCAATTTCATCTTCAAATGCTTACAATGATCAATTCAGGTATAACCTTAGCTATACCTTTCATGATTATAACAATTAATTTCAGTTTTGCAGTGTGCTCCAGTGTATGCTGAATTGATTGACGGGCAGCAAAGTGCTGTATTGTCTGATTAATTAGACTTTTATTAATCATGTTCGCTTTCATTTGCAGGGAGCTTGTTCAGTCGGGAAAAGATATTGAAAGTGCTTATTGGGAACTTGTTGTAAAGGACATTCAGGATGCCTGCAAACTATTTGAGCCCATATATGACGAAACGGATGGTGGTGATGGCTATGTATCAGTTGAAGTTTCTCCCAGACTTGCTGATGATACTGAAGGAACTGTAGAGGCTGCAAAATATCTTCACAAGGTGGTTGATCGCCCTAATGTGTACATTAAGATTCCTGCTACAGCTCCGTGCATCCCCTCAATCAAGGAAGTTATTGCAAACGGCATTAGTGTCAACGTGACTGTAAGTTCTTCTATGCATATGATTTTTAAGGCTTAGAAACCTTGTTTGTGACAAATGTGAAAATAAAATGCAAGAATTTTAATACTTGGCTGTTAGTATAATTCTGTCAAAATGATTTCATGGAACTAAATTTAAGAAAGTACAGTCAGAAAGGTAACTGCTCCTGTTAGGTGCAGTTTTCATAGATGAACATTCTCATTCGAGTTACCCATTCTGTGTTTGTACAGCTCATTTTCTCCCTGGCTAGATACGAAGCTGTCATTGATGCTTATTTGGATGGCTTGGAGGCTTCTGGACTAAATGACCTATCTCGAGTCACGAGCGTTGCGTCTTTCTTTGTCAGTAGGGTAGACACTCTCGTTGACAAAATGCTGGAGAAAATTGGCACCCCTGAAGCACTTGATCTTCGGGGAAAGGTAATAAAGATTCTTATATTTGTACTTAGAATCAATCTGTAGATCTATTTCAAGAATCAAATTGTTTATATTGTGGTGTAATTGCTTTTCAGGCAGCCGTGGCGCAAGCTGCTCTGGCATACAAGCTCTACCAGAAGAAATTCTCTGGTCCAAGGTGGGAGGCTTTGGTGAAGAAGGGTGCCAAGAAGCAGAGACTTCTCTGGGCCTCAACAAGTGTCAAGAACCCTGCCTACCCGGATACATTATATGTGAACCCCCTCATCGGCCCTGACACGGTGAGCTAATATAACATTTTTCACTTTTATGTTTTACTTTCCATGTGGCATCCAACTTACGAATGTGAAATACCACTACTGATTAACTTACGGCTTTGATGCTTTTTACTGTTTTCAACTGCAGGTATCAACCATGCCTGACCAAGCTCTCCTGGCATTTATTGATCATGGAAGTGCAACCAGGACGATTGACAAGAATGTTTCGGAGGCAGAAGGAATATACAATGCACTTGAGAAGCTGGGAATAGATTGGAGCTACGTGGGGTCTCAGCTGGAAATTGAAGGGGTGGATTCATTTAAGAAGAGTTTTGACAGTCTGCTTGATACCCTGCAAGAGAAGGCAAATTCCTTGAAATTGGTTAGCCTGTAAGCCTATTAGGCTGCTGTTTCTTTCAAATTAACTGTGAGCATAATAAAAGAGGGTTATCAATCCTGCTGTAGGGGGGGGAAACGAGAAAAGCAAAGAAAATAGAAAGCTAGGTTGGTGAGAAGCGTGAATTATTGTATTGTAAGTTGTGTGTTATGTAAGAATTTGATGCAAATCTATGAATGTGGTGATGAGATGGTTGAATTATATTGTTGGCGGTAGTTAAGGTTCCGATTGACATCAAGTGAGTGGCCGGCAGCCATTTTCATGCGTTTGTGCTTAAGGAATGGACCCAAGAAAAAGTGAAAGGGGCCATAAGTTATCTTCCCGCGGACTCCATTCATCTAAATTCTCATCTCTCTCAAAACACAATAAAAAACAAAACGAAACAAGACAAACCAAAATCGATAGCTCCTCTGTGTCTTCCTTCTTCAACTTTCTCCTTTCCAATCATCTCTTCACAACCCGTAACCTCCTCGTTCTCTCTGCGTTTATACCTCATCTTTTTCTATTTAAATTGCTCTCGTTTCCGATTACTAATTAATGCCACAGGGACGCAGGATCACTATTTCGCTTCACCTCCCTCCACCGTCTTTCCCTCTCCAATGGTTCCTATCTATTTCTTTCCTCTACTACCTCTCAGTTTCACGTGTATGCTAATAATGTTTTTGTTGTTGAAATAATGTCGTTGAAGTTAATTCAGTTAGTGGCAGGAGACAAGTTTCTTTATTGTCACTTGGATTACTTTCATCGCCTTTATGGAATTCCAATATCAACGTTGCCTTCGCCGACGAATTTGCTGACAGTAAGCTATTTGCTTTCCTTTTCATGGCCAACTCTAAGTTTTGTTTTGATAATCGAACAAGCAGAAAGAATGGTTGAGATGCTTGTTGTGTCGGTGAGACTCTACTGCTGAAATGACTTCATCTTGCCCATATCTTTGACATACAGTGCCTGATTTGAGAGGAAAGGATTATGGAAAGTCTAAAATGCGATATCCAGATTATACTAACAGAATGAGGTCTTCAGTGCAATGTCACCTATTCAATGTTAAATGCATCGACGTGTATAGCATATTTTAGTGTTCTAATATCTTTAGCGTATAAAGAATGCAGGATTTGCGAGTAGGAGATTGTCTGACTCCTAAGTCGGGACAAACTGTGGTGGTAAGTAAACATTTCTTCAAATAGATGGCGAATTGAAGCTGTAGTCCGAGTAGTGAAAGGATTCATGAATATCACTAGTCATTTGGTTGTTTATATCTTTTTAATTGTTGCAGTTGTTTATAGACTCAATGAATATAGGTTGACTGGAACGGTTATACCATCGGTTACTATGGCCGTATTTTTTAAGCTCGAAACAAAACTAAAGGTGGTTCGTTTGAGGTATAAAGTACTTGTTGTGTTAGAGTGCTAAGTGCTGCTTCAAGAACTTTAGAATGTTGTCTAATTTGTGATGATCAGGGTGATGACAAGGACTTCTTTAAATTCAAACTTGGGTCTGGAGAGGTAAGAACTACTTTCCTATTCAATTGATTAAGCGATGAGATTTTTATGGATCAAACAGATTGACAACTATGAATCGAGTACGATTTAATTTAATGTAATGTTATATTTACTGTATTCCTTACATCAAATGGAAATTGTTTTCTAAGTTTCTAGTTCAACCATACTAATTGGTTAAGCTTAATTGTAGGTAAAATTTGACTTTAGACATACTAAATGGTGACTCCATTTACAAGGTAAGGTTGGATCTAATAGACTTGATAGTTTAACCATTTGGTCATACTTGCCTAGTTGCATGATTATGATACATTTTTATTGTATTCTGTGCTAAAAGATGGTATTTTTTTTCAACGCTGTTGCCTGGTTATTGAAGGTTCAGGTAATACCTGCTTTTGAGGAGGCTGTTTCTGGCATGGCTCTTGGTGGCATTAGAAGGTGCAGATTCTGTTTGTATTAAAATATGTCTGTGTGATGATTTCTTGCAGCAGAAATATGCAGGTGACTCTTAAAAATGCATACAAGGCTCTTACAGACAGTACTGCAGGATTACTGTGCCCCCAGAACTAGGATATCCTGAAACTGACTACAACAAAATGGGCCAAGCCCAACTACATTCTCGGTAATTAATCTGAGAGCCCTTTCATTTTTCCTAACTTGGCAAGTTTGTGTCGCAATATTTGAAATTTTTTGTGTACTTGACGGGGCAGCGTGCCTTAGATTTTGTGCTAAGAAATCAAGGGTTGATCGACAAAACTTTGCTTTTTGATATTGAGCTTCTGAAGATCATGCCAAACTGACTCCAATCTAGGCAGTGTCAACTGTCAAGTGATGTTTCTCCTATGACATCAGTTTTTTTTTGGTCTCCCCAATCAGCTTTTGTTAGATTTATGAATTGGCTTGTAATTACGACATGTAAGGAGTTGCCAAGATCTATTAAGGGGGCAATTGAGAATGGCCAGTATCAGGAAGAGTCGCATGGCTTGTTCATTATATATAATTTTCCGTGGCAACCCAAAACGTATATATTCGAAGAATGTAGGACAGTATGAGATGGAATAATTCGGTTCGATGTTTGTTGCCACACTTGAATCTTCACTGCAATCGGTTTTGGCATAAATATTTATGGAATGCAATAGCAATCAGATTTGGAATGCAAAAGTAAAAATGATGTAATTTTAAATCAAGAAGAAAAGGCCAATTTACAATAATTCCCTTTTCAATGCCGTAAAATCCAAATCACCTAACTTAAAAGATGTGTAAATGAAAATGTACGTAGCCGCCTTTCACAGCTCACTTGAAAATTTCCACAAAAATATGGTACACTTATCCCTTTTCCTAAATATACTTCATTCCTGAGATATATTGCTGTCTTGATATCATATACTGCACTATCGTATAAATACTTCCTAGAAGCCCCAAAATTTTTATCTTAATCTCGTCTGATATAATGATGGGCGGAAGATTCAGCGGCAGTGCTATCAGCGCCGTCGAGTCTGTATGCTTTGTGTAACTCCACACAAACTGGTTGAAAAGGATATGGCTGGGGAATGATAGAATCAGGAGTGCTAAATTCTTTACTGCAAAGAACCAATCTGGACCACCGATATCAATGCCCCACCCCGCATTCCCATGCCATATATCTTCCCAGATGCTGTATGCTGCTGTCAACACAAAGTATGCAGATATTGCCACTATCACAGGGAAATACCTTTGTTTGTCCCCAAAACCAGCAACAAAATCTGAGTCCTGGTTCAGTAGTAGTAAAATAGGAGCCAGAAAGAATATTGCCTGGTTTGAACCACCTGTCAAATTGACATTCAATATCAAGCAAATCGCAAAGCACATTATTGTAGCAACATTACCAACCGCAGGCATCCACGCTCCATCAGCAGCCATTCTTTTTATAGTGAAGGTTGGTGCTGTAGAGATTCGCCGCTGCTGCATGAATCTCATTCGTGGAGCAAAACCACTTGAATTGCCTTGACCTGACTGACTCTGTCTAATTCCACCCCGTTCTAGGGTCTTTTCCCGCATAAGGGATGCTAGTTCATACTTAATCTCAAGCGCTATCAGCATAAAAATTGCTGCATATAGTCCAAGAAGAGATGTCCTGGCCCCCTCCACAGCTAGCAGATTAGTTAGCTTCCTGTCTTCCTCTTCCATGTCCACAAATCCACCATCTCCAAGAAGGTTTTTGATTCTCACCTGACCCTCTAAAAGATACGTCACAGGAAAGAGAGCTACAAGCAAAGCAAATACCCAAGGTAGCAGCTTTGTGCTGGAAGCAGAAGGAAAATGGGTGAAAACCACGAACACAGAGGTGCAAACCATGGTTACTACAATGAGGGCATGGAGAACAGCCGCTTGAAGAAAGTATTCAGCAGATATGTAAACACCAAGAGCAACCCCAATGGCAATCGAGTAAAATGCTCTCAGCTCTACCATGTATTTAATGGGAATGACTGATGTCACAGCAGCTAAAGTTAATAGAATTGCTACAATCAGCAGCCACGATGGCCAGGTTGGTTTTGAGGCCATGAAGCCATAGATAGAGATATCATCAGAAGATTGACGTGCTGCTTTGATTATATCAGAGTGGTAAGTCCAAGAAAGTGGAATAGGTGGCTGCATTAGGATAAACAATACACCTGCGGCCACGACCAGTACTAGACACCTCTTAGCAGACTGCCAAACAGGAAAAAAAAAGAGTAAATCATTCCAATTAAAGGAAACTAAATCAGTTCAAATATGAAAAAAACTGAATACTATTAAGAAAAAGAGCAGTAAATTAAAAGCTTCAAGTTTCTCAACGGAATGCTGCTGCTGAATGGCACATTTATGCTTCACATTATTATAAAATTATTCAAATATCAGGCAGCAGTTTTATCAAAAAAATTTATATGCCATTGTTGTTACTGTAATTCTCCAAATGACAATCATGCTTGCCTACGAAGTTTAGGTAAGGGGAAAAAATTGAAGGTTCTCAAATAATTGCAAAAAAAAAAGTCTAACAAATTTCTGAACAAAATAATGTTGTAAAAAACAGACCATAGCGTGAGAGAAGTGCAGAGCAACAATTGGAATACAGGCCAATCCCGTCAAGGCAAAGCAGAAACCCAAAAGTAAAGCATCAGATGGTGCCCTCCCATTCCACCATTGAAGGGCTTCAAATATTGTTTCCCGGCAAAACCAGACTGATAGAGCAACCACACCTGCGTGGGTATAACCTTGCCATGGTTTCATTTTTGAGGCAGTCCGTGACCTATCCCTGCAAAGCCCAAAAGTGAAGAGAAAATAGAGAGAATTGATAAAGAACTAAAATTATGTAGCATAAAAAAGACTCAGGAGTTCAAGAAGCGGAATTGTGTCTGTCTTACTTGTAAAGAAGTAGTGGAGGTGAAACTGCCAGCAAAAGAACAGCCGAAACCCAGACAACAGACTTGGATGAAATAAACAGCATGGCCAATTTTGAAGTGTAAAGACAGGTCAAAATCCAAACTGTTTTTGCCCCAATACATTGATCCACAGATAGTCTTCTCACCAGAGCCAAACCCACAAAAGTTGTCATAATGACCGTATAGCTTGGATACATCACAGCATCATCAAATCCATAGTAGTATATATTTGAGTAATTAAAAAACCGGTTCTCGATATAACATAACAGAAGTGCATGGACAACTAACCCAGCCTCAACTAAAGCTTGCAATTTAGATGGCAAAAGAGTTAAACCAGGAATTGCCATGGCAAGAACAACATTTGCAACAATGAGCTTACAGAAAGATCTAAGTGACATCCCAGCCAACCAAATGTTGAGATCCCAGAAATTATGCAGCACAAACCATGTGACCATCAAGCTTCCAAGCACAACGAAAGCAAAGTATGATGGCAAACTCTTCTTTGAAAAAAATCGAGCTAAATAGAAGCCAGCAACTGCAGGCAGCGGAAGGAACTGCACATAAAGTTTATATGAATCAGACTCAACGTGCAAATTAAATCTGATTCATTCTCTTCTCCTCCCACCAAGAAAATATTGATAATTCAAACCAACATTAGTTATTATCTAAAATAGATACAAAATATTCCAATAAAGACAAAGACAGAAGAAAAACACTAGGTATGCTACAAAACTCAACTATATACAGCCTAATTTATTTCTTATACGGATTAAAATTCAATGCATAAATCACAACGCTTCAGAGGGAAACGGGCAGGTGCGGATGTAAAACACAACAACAATAAGAATGGCAGTAGTAGTAAGCTTAGCATAGTTTGAGCACTAATTAAATATGAAGCATTCTTTCCTGTTCCCGCCATGAGATTATTTCAAAACAAAATTATGAAACAATAGAATCCAAGAAAATGTAAGGTATTAATCAAAATACTCACAAATCACAATAAAAACAAAAGCATAAAAGAAAAAAAGTCCAAAAATGTTAACAGCAGTTATACTAGACAATACAATGCAAGAATATCCCAGTTTATCGAGTACATTGAAAAGGTAATACAACGAAATTCAAGCACAGACAAATAACAACGGTAACAATAGTTTTAGTAGCAAGATACCAGAATGGGGAAACCAATAACGATTGCCCCAGCAGAACTGACAACAACGGCCAGTGCAGTGAACGCAACTGAGCTAAAAGCATCAGAAACCATTCCGAGAGCATACGAAGCAGCTCCAGCAGAGCCTCCAAGCATAGTAACAGTAACGAGCAGATAATTGAAAGGAGGAGGGACCTGAATATACCTCCCAAACGCATAGAAAACAACTCTAATCTCTAAACAGATGACTACAACAAGTAACGCAATTGCACCATTGGTAACCTGAATACTGCGGAGCTGGTGAGCATTCTTTGTAACCCACCAAAGCGCGCCTCGCGTAGACACATATAGTTGGAACAAGAAGGGAATAAAGAAAAGGAGAAACAAATCACAAAGCGCAGCAACAGACGAAAACAGCACAGCGTGATGAGACGCAATGTGAAAGACGAGAGGAAAGAAGAGCAAATACAAAGTGTGGAAACAGCTCTCAAGTGGGGATAAAATGAAATTATCATCAGGAACTTCACCACCATGGTATTTAGCTTCATTCTTAGCCTTAAAAGAGGAAACACGAGGAATACCAAAAAGAAAGTAAAAGAAGCAATTAAAAGCCATAAGATAATAGGAAGCATTAAGCATGCCAACAGCAGATATAGTAGCCCATGTGAAAATGGAAGAGGCAATAAAAGGGATAGAAGCAAACAAGAGACGCTCCAAAGCTAGCACAATACTGGGATTCTCAAGTTGAATCCACTTAAACTGAAGTGAAGCCCAAACACCAATAAGAAAATTACAGTAGCCGCAAAGAAAATAAGCAAGTAGCGCAAGCGGAATAGAATTGAAAGTCGAAATGAGAGAAGTAGAGAAGAAAAAGGAGATCTGAGCAACAATTAAAGAAAACCATACTCCGAAAAACGCCCCTGATTTGAAATTAAGAGAATCGAGAATATAAGCAAGCATGAGGGACAAAGTCAAGACGGAAAGAACAGGGGCCCCGCCAAGGTCGAGGAGAAAAGCGGCGCAGGGGATCAAAGCGATGGCAATTCTGTAATTGTGGGAAAAGGAAGAGGGGGAGAATCGAGATCTAGAAGAAGAGGGTTGGAGATCGGGAGAGTAAGGTGGGGAACGGGAGAATGAGGAAAAGGAAGGGGCGCTTACTCCCGCCATCATTTTTACAGCTCGCTCTTGTTCAAAGGATCACTTTCGTTTCTTACAATGGGGACGGACTCTTTTTCCCAGGCTTTCAACTTCTCCGTCTCCTAAAACGCTGCCGTCTTTCGGCTATGTTAACATTTTATGTTTAGGGATTTATTTTCGTTGTGGTCACTCTATTTTTTTAGCTTTTATCATTCAGGCACTAAAATTGATTTTGTAACATATCACTTACTCATACAAGATAGAGCGGAAAATAAATGGAAGATGGTCCGCAAAAAAAGAATTACTATGATATATTTTTTAATTAGTGGTATAGTATTCGGAGAAAGTTGAGTTGGTTAATCAAATTGATTCATTTGACATGATATTTTCATATGATAAACTACTACTGAAATGATGAAACGCATTATGATACAATTCTATTAAGGAGAAAGATGAAGAAGAGGATTTGAGAAATTTTTCACCAAAATTCATGTGCTTTTTCATGTCTTCGGAACTACAGTGACAAATGAGTGGGTTTTGTGTTACACAATCGACTTTAGTGGTTGAACTTAAACAACTTAAGATTTTGAGGAATGAGAATTGAAACTAACGCTAAATCTTCAAATTTAGGTCCAAGTACATGATTATACAATAAATATCTAGTTTCTTTTTATGACATTTCAATAAATATTTCCCAAAAATATTATCATATGATATTATTGACTATTATATTAAGGTGAAATTTAGCAAAATTTTCTCATAAAAAAAGAATCCAATTCAAAACAGAATCCAAAATAGGCAATTCAGATTATATGACGTTTTTTAATCATGCAAAAAAGTGTAGGATCGATCTTACTATTAGTTTGTATTTTTAAACTTTTTTTGTTGTCAGCATGTGTCAACTTGTTGTCAACTTGTAGTAGACAAACAAAGATGACAACAAGTTGACAAAACCTCAAACAGTAAAACTCTAATTTTCATATCATAGACAAAAACTGTCGTCAAATGAATTATATCAGTAAAAACAAAAAAAATGACAACAAATGGATAAAATTGACAGACTGAAAATAATCGACACAAAAAGAGCAAGCACACTTCGTAAAAATTCATCTCGATACATCCACTCCTAAGGTCACACACCACCTGCGCCTTCTTCAATCTTTCTTGCTTATCTCCGGCACGGCACCTTTTTGTCGAATGGTAAAAATCATAACATATTGGCCTCATGCTTTAAAAACCCCAAAACAAAAGTTGTAAATACCTACAAGTTGTATTTAAATTACCAAGCAGACTTACGGAGCATCAAATAAGGAGGTTCCGCTCAAGTTCTTCCGATAAGAGAAGATATTGTAGGAAACATAAATCTAAAGAGAAGTTCATATACAAGTAGAAAGAAAAGAAAAATAAACTCTAATTAATCTTTTTGATTTGCGTGATCAGTTTAGGCTTTGGTTTTCTTGCTTCAATGTTTGAATGACTTTGATTTGTTTTTTACTTGGTGGAGAGAGAAAATAATAGAGAAAATATTTATATAAAATGATATTTAAGTCTTTAAATTTGATATATATAGATTTTCAGAAAATACTTTATAATTTAGGCACAAGTTTTTATATGGTTTCATTTGAGGAAAGTTACATTGTTTTAATCAGTGTACTTTGTTCCTAAACTTAAAAGAGTCTACTAAAGCCCAGCCCATTACTGGCCTGATAGTGTACAAGCCTTAAACAAATAGACGATTATAGAAGAAAGTACATGAGGTACGACATGAAATTTCTACAAACATTACCCTATTAAAACATCTACTCAAATAGTCAATATATTAAAACATCTAAGTTCTACTTGAAATGACAAATTCATAAAAAAGGAATAAAATTTAGGTATTTAAATCATTTTTTTAAACTCTGCTACATCTTCTGCCTTTCATGGCTTCCCTACTCCTACACCTGTCTTTCATGGCTTCTTATCACCTTAACCCTCGAAATAATCTCTCAACTCAGATTTGAAACTACCATCATTATTATCTCTTTCTTGAAAAATACTTATTTTATTTTATTTTGTTGAAAACAAAATTTATTTCTCTCAACTCAAATCTCAACCTTAATAGCCACCATTAAACTCAGCAAACAAAATAATAGTAAGAATACAAAGGCTAAAAACTAGCCAACACAGTGAAACAAACTTTGACATTTCTATTAACAATACAGAGTTTAGCCGAACAAGTGATGACTTCAGTTGTGTTGTATTGTGGCTGTTATTTTTCGTTCCAAGAGTGTGGAAACGGCTTGCTGTGGTGTGGGTACAAGAAATGTGAATATCATTCATGAGAATATAGTTTTAGGGGTTTGATTGATTGGAAATTTGGAATGTTTTATAGTGTTGTGGTTGAAGAAAGATAAGTGTTTATTGGTACAAAATAAACACTAGATTGATATGTGATTATTGGGATCATGGATATTGGATGTTGTCTTGTTCGATCACAATTTGAGCATTAGTGATCAAAAGAATAGAAATTACATAAATTTGTTAATACAGAAAAGAGTTGACAATATGCTGATAATAAATTGACAAAATTTTTAAGAAAAAATATGTAATGTTGCACATAAAAAGTTAAGAATGATTAAACAATTGTTTAAACCATATTAATTCGAAAATAACAATTAAAAAAATTGCTATAAACAACTAGTTGACAATAATAATTATAGAGATTTTGTTTATTGACAATTAGTTAATAATGTGTTTTTAAGTATTTTTTATTTGAATTTTATAATTTCTTTGTCAACTTGTTGTTAAAAAACAAAGTTTTGCTGATTGAATTTATCGGTCCTTACACCTCTTGCATGCTGAGAGCATCCCCAACAACCTCTTAACATACGCTCTACTTAATCAATCCTTTATTCACTCTTTGATCAAATTTAACCTTCTAGATTATTTATGGTATATCAATCTCCATAAAAAAAGTGTATAGGGGTTGCTTAGCTCCTCAATTATAAGGAGTTAATAAGAGCATTCTCAATAGCCTTCTTACAATACTCTCTATTCTATCAATCTTTTATTCACTCTTTAATTTAATTTAGACTCCTAACAATTCGAACTATATCAGACTCGTTATAGTTATATAAAATTTAAGAGTCTCTTTATGACTCGTTAACTATAAGGAGTGAGTGTAAATGCTCCTAAAAGATAAGTTAAAGAGGGTGGAATAAGAAGTTTGATAGAGAACTATTTTTGTTTATAAATAGATTAATAAGGAAATGAGTTGAAATAAGGATTCTGTTTGGAATGTTCTAAGAGTGACTCTTAAAAATAAGCTATAGAGTTTTAAAATAGGAGTTTATTGAAGTATAGAATTTAATAAAAATTGTTAAAATAGAGAAGGAGTTAAATATAAGAGGATATTGTTGAGAATGCTCTAAGCAAGTACTGTATCATCTAAGCTACCTCTCCAAATATGAAAATTAAATGGCTTATATTATATTATTTTTATTGTATGGTATTGGAGGAAACAAAATCAATTTTTGTAGTAAACATGAATCGAAATTAATAAGATTTTGGCATATTGTTGTGATATAATAAGGCGGGGCCCGTAGATGTTTGTGGTAATAGAAGTTGGATTGAATGAGAAAATGACGGATTTGGTTGGTATATATGTCTTAATTATGAAAAGAAGAAGCACGGCGTTGATACTGTATGTGAAGTCAATTGATGAATGCTTTGACCCAAGTGGATTGTAGTTTTAAGTTGACAAAGTCTTTCCCCAACTCCTCCTCTCCCAGAACAATCAAGTTGCGTCTATATCTTTACTTTACCTTTTCACATCAAATAAATATTCTTGCGCTTCATTATTTTAATGTATTCACCCTACAGTGTTTAATGTTGAAATTTAGAGGGAAAGTAGAAAAATATATGCATATTATGAAAACAGAAACACAACAGTTATATATAGCAAGTGTTGGTCTTAAGCATGCGAAGCCAAGACAAAAATAAGTAGTCTTGGTTCGTGTCACGGTTTGGGATGACCTTGTCAACACCTTGGACCTCTCAAATTCGGTCAATGTAACCGTCAACCGGTGCGTATAATAAAGCAGAAAATATGTATATAAACACGAAAACAAAGGTGTAATCTTACAATCATGAAATCGATTTTTTTATTGTAAGGTAATTAACAAATTTAAATGTGAAAACACAAAAAAAACTAAGGATTAGTTCTGACTACTAAAAGGAATCGCTTATGCGAAAAATTTCGAATGCATGAATCACTCGCAGGATTCGTGGGTTGAGTGAACGTGGGGTAATAAGAATTGGAAAGTTACAGTTGACGCAAAAATGAATGATGTCAATAGGCATTGTTCTATTAAACCATGGAGCAATTAGACCATGTTGTTGATGAGCAGATGTTCTAAAGAAATCGCTC
>CANYCX011442641.1:0-13074 GCA_948193385.1 Breynia disticha f. nivosa | reverse complement strand
AGGTAGATTTTGAAATTTTGGGAGCTTTGTTCGGTGGAGTGGAGAAAAACAATATTTTGGGAGCTAGATCGGCTGCGACGGTAGCCATTCTTTTTCAATTTCTTTGAGTTTTTAGTGTTTAGCATGTCTAGCTAAACACTCAATCTAGTTGAGATTATTTTTGTTTAATCCATTGTGTTGTGAGACTTGAGTATTTACATGGTTTTATTGATTTAAACACTCATTCGATTTCAGTTCTTATGAAGATAATATTGCTGTATTTAGTAATTCAATAAGGATTAATTAAGTTATTGAGTTGATGCTATATTTTGCTAGTTGAGATTGCAAGTTCTCGTTAATCTTTGCGTTTGGTAGCATTTTTACAAGTAATTGATTATTGGTTTAGTTGCTTGTAGGAGAAATTGAATGATCAATTACGATTCAATTTAAGTTTCTAAACTAGGTTAATTGGAGATTGAGTCTCTATAATTATTCATGCGGTTACAAATACAATTTATCAAGGTGTCTTGGAGTTGATTTGTTAACTAGGGAAGTGCGCTATCGAGTTGTCTTGAGCTCACCGATAAATTAAGTAGAGATTAAGCATAAGAGCGTTGGTCAATGCTTATAACTAATCTTGTTTGAATTAATAAAGCGTATTTATTGTGTCGAGGATCAACATTGGATTAAGCAGAGTGTTTCAACTAGATATCTTTTTATTAATTTTGTTATTGCATTTCATACTTGTTTTAATTGAATTCTTCTTTAAATTACATTGTGATTTCATAAACGAATTTCATTTCGAAAACTTTCAAATTTTGCTTTCATTTATTTTTATGTTCAAATAACGATTTTACTGATCTCTATAGATTCGACCCCTACTTACTGCACTGTAGTAAAAAAATCTGAGAGGGTAATTTATATTTGTTGGTTTCGACTGCCACCAGTATCGAACGATTGAAATCCGTTGCTTTAATGAGTCCCCTCGTAGTAAAAGTCCCCTGCAATTTCAGCTAGTTTAACTTGTACTTTGCATTTTGTAAATTTAATTTTTAAATATTATAAATATTTTTATTAATTTTTATATTATCACAAAATAATTTGCATATATTAATGAATGATAACAAAAAATAAAATAATCTACTCAAGTTGTACAATTTTCTTAGTTTGTTATATAAATATTATTTTTAATTTAATTTATATTATTTATATTTATAAATATATACTTAAAAATCATATTATCGTAACAAAAATTAATAGTTTCGGTCTTAATATTTTATTAACTGTTTTGAACTAAATATCTTTTAAATAATTAGTTTCAACAACATTTTAAACCTTCGTAAAAAGATATCATTTGAATGCGACGAAATCTTATATTCTATGCACCAATACAATATTTATTATAGTTGAATTTATTATTTATTTATTATTATTTTGATTATTATATATTTTTCCTTATAATATCAATATGTTACTAGTTATTAATTAACCTTTTTGTAAGAGTATTCTTTAAGTTAACTCTTTTTATAACCAATTTATAAATAAAAAATATTTTTTAAAAACTTTCTTATTTCACCATTTGAGTTATCTTTTTTTTGTTAGCAAACGTGTTTAAAATAATTAAGTGTTTAATATTTTAAATTAAATATTTAATTAGCACTATTTTTTGAAATGATTTATTTCTTCCGATAAACAAGATCGACCTCCAAATTTTTCACTAACAAATCCCCTAAAGGCTATCACAACTCAATTTTTCTCTTCGCCAACAACATTTGTAAATAAATTTTGGAGATATTTCTTAGGAAGCGTAAAAAAAATACTACTTGTTTCACTTTAAAATTCTCTATAAGTACATCACTTTATTTTTAAAAAATATTTTTTAACAAAATAATTATATAAACAAGGACAATATTATTCTTAAAAATTAAATAGACTTTTATTGAAAAGATCTAAATACGTTCAATTAGTTCCAATAAAAAAATATAACTTTGAACAATTATTACAGCTAAAATTGAGATTTAATTCACTTTTTTTTATTAATATGAAGCATCCATAATTAAACCCACAAAAAATGATATCTTATTGATTTTTTTCGTATTGTTTTTGATAAATCATATTTAGGTTAACAGAAAAAAAAATATTAAAGAAGAAATATTATTTATTTATATAAATTATAATGGGTAAAATTAAGTTTATATAAAAAAAATGGATAATTTTAGAATGACAAATGACTTTCCTTGGGAAGTTGTACTTCCCTAGTTTCCTTTTTTTGTTGCAAGGGAGTTTTTACGCTCCGGATTAAAAGTGTGGGACTGGAAACTAGCAGCACTTGCAATCCCTAACTCATTGACATTATTTGACAGTACATTGAATCTTGATCCTCCAGAATGAATTAGGAGTTTGGCTCATTCCCATATTGGGATTAATATTTGCTTGATTCTGCGTTGATTCCAAAGTTGTAGTCTTGCCTTGTTGGGGCTTCTTTCCCTTCTGGATGCCTTTGCCGCTGGTCACCTTCTTTGACGGTTCCTTAGGTATTGTAGGCACCGTCGATGGCCGTGGTTGGGTTGTACTTTTCCATCGGCGTTGGTTTTTCCTTACGATCATCCAGGACCCATAGTCCTCATAGACATTAGCAAACCACTCCAATCAAAGTTTTATTTTAGAGGCAAACTGAGACACATCCTGTGCGAGGATTTGCATGTCATTTGCTTTACATGTGGCAAGTATGGACACCAAGTTGAAAGCTGTCCCAACACGTCAAACCAAAAGGAAAACAACCAAACGTCTCATACTGAGCACCAGACCAATGAAGTAAATGTAAATCCAAGCAAGATTCAAGCTCAAGAAAAAGAGGAGTCTTATGTTTTGTACTTCCCTAGTTTAGCTAGAGAATTGACCTTCTGTGTATGTGGGAAGTTGATACATGCACTTGTCGAAAAGTACAAATCAATTTTTTTAACTAAGTGGACCTGTTTTTTCTATTCCACGAGGAAGAATTACTTTCATAGTCTATCTACTCCCAACCAAGTGAAGCCTACATATTATAAAAATTAAATTTATTTAATATTTTCACAAACAATAGTATTGGTATTATTATTTGAATTGTTGTTATGTTAATTCGTGTTAATCATGTTCTATCCGTTCGTGTTATTTTTTAATAAATTATTATTATTTATGATAGGGACGAAACTAAAAAAAATGTAGAAGGAGGCAACATTTTCAATAAAATTCCAAAACATATAAAAAATATGTAATTCAAAAAGTAATTAACCTAAATAAATTGATATATAATACACGACTAATAATAATCATAGACAAACAATGATTTTACTTTCAAAACTAAGACGAGAAAGTTGATTTTGTTGGTTATGTAGTTTTTTAAGCATTGTAAAATTGACTCATTCTCAATAACTAAGAAATTTTCTTTCTCAATATAAATAACTACACAATCATTCATCTACTAATCTTTCATTTTATTTCACCAAGCGGTCTTCGCAACATTCATGCTGAAAAACTTGCTTAACAGATGATGTTACTACTGAAAGAATTAAAGTCAACTCAATGAAGCGATATACCAATTGAAAAGATTTATGTTTGAATGTTTTAATATTTGTCATTGTAAGACTTTCCAAATTATCAAGACTCATAAATATTTGTTAGTGTCAGCCCTTGCTCCAAATATTATCGATGGACTACATTGATAGTTAAAGCTTTCATTATGCCTTTCTTTATATTTGGGCATAAAAGATTGATAAAATTTCATGAATGAAAATCTCAATGAAGTTAACATAAGTAAGACATATGTTTGTGGAACCTTTAAATTGAGAGATTTCATTTTAAACATCCTTAATCGCTTACTATTATGAAAATAGTCAGTGAATTAAGACTAACATGGTCTTTCTGACTTAGTGAGGGTAGTCATACAAAACACAAGAACATTGAGTGTCAATCAGAAATCATGGATACATGTTTAGGAGATGATATTTGGATTAAACTCACACGATGAGAACACTACATGGTTCTGAGTCATAAGTGATTCTCATATGCAAGTCCTCCATTTGAGTTTTTAGACCTCAAAATTTGTTTGAAACTCTATATGAGTTACTGTGTACTTTGACATATGTCTGACATGCTCATAATAGGGTGACAAATATGAATATGATTGGGTATACATTGATTCATATTAGAGAGCATAGGAGAAATGAATGGGTTACCCACTCTCAAAGAGAGATAAATTGTCGTCAGACACTTAATCAGTGAACTGACAAGTGTAAGGTCATGCTCATATAAAATAATGTGTTTCGTTATTTATGTGAGAGTTCAGTATCACTGAAATATTAAAAAATGAATTAATGTACATAAGGATGGCTCGATTCATGCCTTATAATAATTTTAACATTTGAAAATAAGAGACTATGTAAGATTGCATAAAGTCACTAAATACCAACCACGTTTTCATCCGGATTGAATTGTCAACATGATTTGATAGAGTACATATATGACCTTTTGAAAATTTATTTTCTATTGTCAAATTTGAATGGACCAATAGGATCACATACGGAGAATTAATTGAAAGGGCATTCTTGTCATTTCATTTACGCAATATATATTTGGGCTAATTAATTAGTCAAACATATAGGCCCGTGTGAATAATTAAAATGGACACTTTGAGGTCCACATATGAGATACACATCTAAGAGAAATTTTATTGGTATTGGGCTTTTAATCAGTGAGTTTTGTTTAAATAAATCAACTAATTTGAGTAAGTAAATACAAAATAATATGAATGAGAGATATACATGGAAGATTTTAAAAGAATAAGGAAAGAATTTGATTTCAAAATCAAATCTACTTGATCATATTTCCATAAAAATCAGCGGTGTAGATTTTGTGTGGGAGGATCCTTACTTTCTATACATAACAAGTGAGAAACACAACTCTCTTCCCTCCCTCTCTCTCCCAACCTTATTTGTTTTTGTCAAACCAAAAACGTCATTTTTCTATTGTTTTTGATTGTGTGCCTCATCAAGAAAAGAGAGCTTTTCTCTTGTTCAACTTGCGTGTCGTGTTTATCCATCAAGAAGACTGAAAGAAAGAGCTAATACTGTGTCATCTTCGTCAAGGTCAGTGTATGTTTGAGCATAGAGGAAGGTCATCTTTTGGTAGATTGTTGGTTGAATTGTCACTGTGCAACACTTTTCTTTGTGTTTTAAGAAATTTTTGTAAAACACGCTACAAGGTAATCTGCTAAAACTTAGATTTTTTAATCTATGACTTATTGTATGATTGATTCTTGGGTGAAATCATATTTTAGATTATTTTTTATGTCTCGCAGTATGTTTACACGTATTAGAAAGCATGTCTGATTTCCAACATAGTCCCGTAACCAAATGTCATATAGAGGGTTGAATGGGACCTAATGTTTTCATTTTGGATCTTCTTACTCCTTATCATTTCTAAACAAAAAGGTCTCAGTTTGACTTTTTCTTTCATAATAATGAAGAGAAAATGAAGTTCAAACAGGTTTTCTACTTGGACTACAATGTAGTTTACTAAATATCATTTTTAATTATGTTTTAATATTATTTTTAACATAGAGAAGAAATTGTTTTGTTATCTATTACGCATTTTTTTGTTAATATTGGAGTCAAATATAATAAAAGAAAGTGACTTTTCATTAAAAAAAACAATTTTAAGATAATTAAATGAAATAAACAATTTATTTCAAATTTTATTTTAAACAACCACAAAAGGAATGTAAGAGCCTAATATGATGTGCATATCTAACACAAAAGGCAAGTTGATTGGATTTACCATATTAAGAGGTTGTAATCAAATTATACACAAAAATGTTATAATTTTATAAAAGATAGGCAAATGAACAAATCTCTTACAAAAATATTAAAATGATAAAATAAGCCCAAATTTACCTATACCACCCCAACTTATGCTTCCTTTTCTCAAGAGATGTAAACGAGTCGGGTATACGTGAAAATTACGTTACCCGAACTTGTTTATACATTGCCCGCACTCATCTTAAACTCATTTAAAATTACCTGTGGGTGCCCGTACCCATTTAATATTTGATTATATTATTTAATAATTCAAAATTGTACAAAAATATAAAATATTTTATTAACTAAAATACATTAATAAAAATAAACATTTTATTAATTATTTAATTTATTTAAAATAAAAGTTTTCCCAATCACTCCACCCCCTTACTTTCTTTTATCCTACCTTCCTTCGTCGAAACCTGCAACCATGAACCATCGATCTCCTTACTTTGACGATAAAGGGGAGTCGTGCTTTTTTCACAGCTCACGATAATTGAGGCCCTCGTATTTTATTATTCATGTTGTGCCATAAATGAAACTCACCAACCGACCGCATCTAATAATGTTAGTGTCAACTAGTAGTAACTACCATAATATTCTCCTTAGATTAATGACATGTTTGTTAAAAATGATACCTTCAATAATACAATACATGAACTTAAAATTGATAAAGATGGACTCCAAATATGACCACCAATGAGTCACCATTGACCATCTCAAATCTAATATTTTCTTAAAAAAAAATAAAACACACCACCGAACCTTTTTTTTTAAGGAAAGAGGTCGGACTAACTCACAAATTAAGGACAAAGAGAAGCCCTTTAGTTATATCTCCCTAGCGCCGCTACGGAGGATCAAACCTGCGATCACAAAAAAAGAAGTAAGACGCCTTAACCATTGAACCCACGGATGAGAGGTACACCACGTAACATTTACTTATAAAATAAAATACAAAAACTTTCAAGTGAAAGAAACAACTCACCCAAACTCCTCAACACATTACACCGCACAATTCCACACGTTTCACTTTAAGTGGCCTATACGAACTGTGGCCCCACTCATCCTCTCTCTATTCCCTTTCACCATTGGTCTGTCACCTTTACTTATATAACCTGCACGTCTTCCACCTAATGTACATAAACGACGTCGGTTTGATCCCAAATTAAAAAATTGAGCTAAAAGCATTACTAAAACACTCCGTTTTTTTAAAAACTCCCTCATTTTGTTTATTCTTCGCATCTTCTCAAACGCTGTAGAGAGATAGTAAGTGTCGGAATTCGGATCTGAACGGTGAATTTTCCGGCGAGTGCAATGCTCTGTTAGTTTGATTCTCCGGTGAGATAATTTTCTTTTTTTTTTTTGCAAAAGATTATTTGTGTTTATTTAAATGCTAGTTATAGTGAAATTTCAAACTCGGTGCTGACTTGGTAAGATCTGATCGCGATATTATTTAATTGTGATTTTTAGATATTTTTGGAGAGATCTGAAATTGAATTTTATGTATACAAAATTCGAAATAAGCTGATCTAATTTGCTCGTGTTGTTGTGATGCTGATTTTGTTCGAAATTCGGATTTTTTTTAATGTGATTTTTTTATGTTTAAATTCAGTTTTGTGGAGTTAGTGTTGTTTAAGTGAAGCGAAAATAGAGATGAAAAACGGAGTGATGGAATGCAGCGTGTGCAAGTCGAAATTGGTTTCGCCATCGGCAAGGTCTTACTCGAAAGCTTATGATCAGCATAAGATTAGGGTTTCATCAAAGCAGCGTGCGCTTAATGTGTTATTGGTGGTTGGTGATTGTATGCTTGTTGGTTTACAGGTAAGTGATTCTGTTTGTGATGTCGGTTGTTAGTTTTAGCACTGCTTGATTGCTGAAGGAGCTTGATCTGAACGCATGCATTGTTACCCTATTGATCTGTGAAATGGCCTGAAGTTTGACTCATTATTTGTTCGTG
Source organism: Breynia disticha f. nivosa (assembly GCA_948193385.1). Classification (NCBI taxonomy): domain Eukaryota; kingdom Viridiplantae; phylum Streptophyta; class Magnoliopsida; order Malpighiales; family Phyllanthaceae; genus Breynia; species Breynia disticha. The sequence continues at coordinate 5,301 of CANYCX011442641.1, read as the reverse complement.
ATATTGTTTTTCTTTAGGTAATTGAATGTGTAGAAACTAAGCAATTCAATGCTCAACTATATTTATTACTACTCACCCTAATCACTGTTTAGTCTCTGAATTTTCATTCATGATCACATTTTTGTGATTTAACTTATTAATCCTTTTAGAGCTTGTTTGTTATAGGCAGCTGATATATGTGCTTGAACTGTTGAACATTTATTCGTCATCAATTTTTTTTATACTTAAAACATTTTTGTGCTGTCTGCTAGCTAGTTATGTAACGTCTTTATGATGTCAGATTAATTCTACATGAATCTGATTAATTGGTAGTTTTTTTTGTGTCTGAAATCTGAATGCACTGACAGTTTCATTCTTTTTTTTTGTCTGCTAGCCTATTTTGGTATATATGTCCAAGGTGGATGGGAAATTCAAGTTCAGCCCAGTTAGTGTTAACTTCTTGACAGAACTTGCAAAGGTTCTATTTGCAATTGTTATGCTGTTGTTCCAGGTATATATCCAAATTTGCTTCCTTATCTTGCCATTGGCTTTAACAGACTGAAAATTATCTACATCTACTCGAAGCATACTGTAAATGCTTATTGCAGTTTTAAAATCAAATTTTGAGATGATTTACTGCACTTTTAGCTTGAGTGTCAAACTCATGATTGCAGCACATATATTGGAAAAATTTCAATGTACTTGCTTTATTATTCATGTGCATTAGCCTCCTTTTTGACCTGCAAGATTTTTGTATTTTGTAGGCAAGGCGTCAGAAAGTTGGAGAGAAGCCTCTCCTCTCTTTATCTACATTTGTACAAGTAAAACACTTTTTCTTCTCCCTCTTTCTTAATTGCTGAAAGCCTGCTTATATCTAGGTTTTTTTTCATTTACTACTTTTGCAGCAAACTGCTGCAAGATTCAGAATCAGTTTTCTACTATGTGAGAAATCCCAGTTCTGGTTACAATGGATGGCTTCTAATATAATGCCACCTCGTCTGTTTCTTGTTTTCTTTGGCAGGCTGCTCGTAACAACGTTCTACTTGCTGTTCCTGCATTTCTCTATGCTATCAATAACTACCTAAAATTCACAATGCAGGTAGGATTTCTAGAAACGAATTTCCTTGCTGCTCTTTCTTTGTTATCCTTTATTATTTATTTGCATTCATGTCTATAACAATGCATTGCATTGGAGAATAGGGGCTTTGATGAATTTCCGTAGTTTGTATTTTGGTACTTACTTGCAAACTTCTTCTTGTTCTGCCTGATTTCCTCACAATTGATTTAGGGGATTCTGGGTTTGTATGGATTTGACTAACGTAGTAATAATGCTCCTTTTGCAGTTATATTTCAATCCTGCCACTGTGAAGATGCTCAGCAATTTGAAGGTAGTTATTGGTTTTAGTAGTAATTCTTATTTTTCCCCTAGATATTATATGTTTCCCGTTTTGCAACTTTGTGTAAATAACATTTCTTATGGAGAATGCTAAGCTTTGAAACTTTCATTCTGATCATTAATTGTGCATATACAGGTTTTAGTAATTGCAGTTTTGCTGAAGATTATAATGAGGCGTCGATTTTCTGTGATCCAGGTCAGTTTGTTCCTACAAATGAGAAAATAAAAGTGTAATTTTGCTTTCCTTTGGTTGTTATGACTGTTTGTTTCCGTTATGTTCACCTTTTGATGATACCCCTTTGAATTTTTTTCCCCATTATGCCATTTTGTGTATTAAGAGCTGATTAGTGCTTCAATAACAGTGGGAAGCTCTTGCCTTGTTGCTAATTGGGATTACTGTAAATCAACTCCGTTCCATACCTGAGGGTAGTACAGCAATGGGCCTTCCAGTTGCAACTGGCGCATACGTCTACACATTGATTTTTGTGAGTATTGTGGCATTTTTTGTCCTGGTTTCTGGCAATGTTGCTCTAATTTCTGATTTTTGAATATTCTTAAAGCATGCAATGAGCTTACACATCACTCTACTTTTACACTCATGTGTCTTTGGTTCTTATCTAGCTTTGGAATTCTGCAGGTTACTGTCCCATCTTTGGCCTCCGTGTACAATGAGTATGCTCTGAAGAGCCAATATGATACAAGCATATATCTTCAGGTGACATGTTAGTTTTTTGCTGTTATGTCCTAATCAGATCGGCATGCAATTCATTTAGTTTCTTTTTTGATTAATGTAACAGTTAATGTAGTTCTTGGCTTTGAGATGTATAAATTTAATTATGGTTTGATTCACTGAAGTTAATTATGATTGGATTCACTAAAAAGCTGAAATTTTGGGAAGTTTTCCTAATCATTATATGTTTGATTTGTAGAATTTGTTTTTATACGGTTATGGTGCCATATTCAATTTTCTGGCGATATTGGGAACTGCTATAGTCAAAGGTATGGAGTTAATAACGTATTGCACAAAAATTTAACTCAGCTGAAAGCAGAATGCCATAAGCTGTAGTAATAATCTTTTGTATACTTATCATTCATCTGATTGTTTTTTCTGTTGATTGTGAATTTGTTTCATATTTTTAGGCAATCAAATGCCCTCTTGATATATATTATATGTAAAAAATGTAAATATATCTCATCATATGCATGCACACATTAGCTGCCTTTCTTTCTCCCAGAAAAAAAGTTCTCTTTTCTATCAGGCTGCACATCCTTCTGAAACTTTTGACTATTTTATCAAAAAGCAGTTTGGATCACAAAATGGTAGTGGCGAAAACATAAAAGAATAAAGTGAATGAACGAGCCTATGAATTCTGTGATGAATTCAAGGGGACAACTGCTGTCTTCCTGTTTGAACTCGAGATTGAGCCTTACCATCTACTTTAAACACTGCAGGTCCCAACAGTTTTGACATCCTACAAGGTCATTCAAAAGCTACCATGCTTTTAATATTTAACAATGCTGCCCAAGGAATCCTGTCTTCGTTTTTCTTCAAATATGCAGGTTACACTTGTTGACTTTTTTCCTTGTAAATTCCATTCTATGATGGTGGCTAGAAGCTTACTGCTAGGTTTTGTTATGTGATGTAGCTTCCTTTGAGTTATTGGTATAAATTTTTCTGGGCTGCCGCAGATCGATAAATGGTCTTTTTCTGTATATGTGCAGATACAATTCTGAAGAAATACTCGTCTACAGTTGCCACAATCTTCACAGGAATTGCCTCTGCTGCTCTGTTTGGCCATACTTTGACTATGAATTTTGTATTGGGCATTTCTATCGTGTTCATTTCAATGCACCAGGTGATTACAAATAGACAATTGCATTAGTGAACAATAAAAGAAAATTTTGTGAAAATGAGAAGAAATTGAGCTCGCTCATTCCATTGCTTTTAAACTAACTTGTTATTTTCAGTTCTTTTCATCACTATCAAAAGTCAAAGAGGAACAGCAGAATGGAGTAATGGAACTAAGGGATGTTCAAGATAACCACAGGTATCATGTGTACTCTCACATTATCCTAAAATTTTTACCTCACCAATTACCCTCATCATGGCTGAGGAAGATGTTATTCTCACAATAAGAGATTGCAACTTCGAAATTTAAAAAAAAAATTGCCAAAATTATCTTGCTGAACGTATTCGAGAAGTTTCCAAATAATTTGAGACATGTTTGTTTCATCGATTTCCATTGTATTATATTTTCTCAAAGTATTATTTCCTGTGCAGGGCGAAAGATTCGTTTATTGACGTGACAGCAGGAGCAAATGAAGAGGTGAATATTTTTGCTTATCGACTTACTTCTCTTCAGGCAGCATTTGTGCATTCTCATCTGAAACTAAATGTGTGTTTGCTCTCTCCAGATGAGTCACCGTGTAGGACATGACGAAAGAAAGCCTCTGCTTCCTACCTAAAGTTTAACAGTGTACGATACATTATCAAAACATATTAGCTTATATTTCTAACATTTGAAGTAAACACTGAACTGAATCCATATTTTTACTGACCTTTTTCAGGAATTTTTTGGAAGAATTCTTTTGGCACGACTTATTAGAATAAATCATAAGTAAGTCTTGTCCAAATTACAGGAATAAAAATATGCGGAAGATTTAAATTTAACACACATTCAAGATACTGTTACATACTTTGTTATCTCTCTTGGCTGGAAATGCATATACCTATGTCTGATATACATGCCCGAGTCACCTGCGCCTCCTGCGCCGGAGATTTTGATCGAGAAGCAACATGGGTCGCTGCCGGGTTTCCAGCCTGTCTTTTAGGATGCAATATGGTGATAGTAACTTCTTGTTTTTTTTTACTTAACGTGAAACAGTTTTAAGATATTCCTTGTCATTAAGTTTTTCATTTCTTTTTCGAATTTTGTATTCTCTATAGGATTAGTTGTAGAGCTGAGATAAGGACTACAATCTGAGAAGAAATGGTTTAATATCTGTTTATATCAGATAACGAGTTTGCTATTTAAATGTACTTAGGCATACATTTTGAATCATCTGTTTGAGAAGAATACAATTGATTGATTAAATGTAGAAAGCACAGTTGCGTGGAAGTTTCTTCGACCAAGTCAGATGAAATTATTTTGTTTCTCCGCAGAGTGAGACGAAGGTTGTGTCTGGGATTGAGGTAGAAACTGCTGTGAGATGAAGAAATTAGATACATTTCATAGTTTATCATTGACATTATTGTCCCTTCTCTTAGCTGAATTAGAACTACATTAGTACTTCGTTTTTCAAAGATGATCAAACCATAGTTTGATGACTTCGATGTTAAGCGATATCCACGACGGTGGTTTACATCATATGAAAATATAGGACCAGATACGCCAAGGAAAACGGTATTACAGAAAATCACAGCATAAAGGGCTGCATCACAGGACGACACACGACAAAGAACATCCGCAGATTGTCGTCCCTTTTGTCTCTATCGTTGAAGTAAATCTACTTGATTTTTATTAGTAAAAAGAGCTCAATATTATTTTTTAATTAATTAATTGAATTACGTAATTTAATGAATAAATAGATTATAAATAATAATATTCTCTGTTTTTTATAGGCACACTTTCTGTATATACTGTCTTACCTTTTTAAACTCATTTATGATAAATATATTGACATTCTTATTCTCATTTATAAAATAATTTTTTTACTGGTGTTCTTTTTCAATAAAATTTTTTAAAGACATAATAGTAATAATAAATAGTTTAACTAACTTTAATTGTTACAACTACTAATTTCTTAAAAATCGTAAAAGTCAAACTGTGCCTATATTTATGGGACGGAGGGAGTAATAATTTTATCTACTTAAATATAAATAAAAATTAAGTATAAATATAATATGAATATAGAATATGAATTTT
>CANYCX011442458.1:0-11385 GCA_948193385.1 Breynia disticha f. nivosa | reverse complement strand
AGAGTGGATAGCCTCTCGAATTACTATCTAGGGAGAGCGGTAGCCTCTTGAAAGCTACTAAGTATTTCTTTGTTGTCTTTAGAACCTTGTTCCTATATTTTTCATCTTTGTCATTCAATAAAAGAATTAGATATCTTATCTGTTTTACTGGGTTTGCATTTGAGTTTCTATCAAATTGGTCTCAGAGTCAGCCTCGCCCAACGGGCCAAAAGAGAAAGGCTAGCACAAGTGCTCGACCCACACCGTGCCAAGTGCTCGACTCATGTGGACGTGGGTCCTCGAAGAGCGGGGTAATGATAGAGTCTCACATGGAAAAAATATAAGCAAAATGTACAATATATATGTGGGGTTCTCCCTCTTCCTATCAGCCAAAATTTTAATGGGAGTGACCGGCCCAAGAGAAGTGTTCAACCAACCATTGGATCTTGGTTACAACTGGCTCATGTGTGGGTGTCAGTTGGGCTTTGGTTGATAGAGGAAGGGTTGGCTGGTTCGTATCACTTTCCTTCCTAAAATCTTGTTTCTGTTTGGTTCTCTATTGTAGCTTCATTTGAAATTCCTCCAACAAACATGACTTCACCCATGATATATATTTTGTAACTTTGGTATTAAAAGATGAGCTGAAGTTCTTTCCCATTTAGAAATAAAACAGTTGTTTAATGATCTTGTACAGAACAAAATATATGGTCTCTTGGAAGTTCTTGTCTTCAGTTTTTACGTTTTTTTTTTGGTTACAGGAGGGGTGCATGCCCAGTTTACAGTGATGAACTAGTCATTCTAGTAAATGAAACACCCACAGCATCTGTATCTCTACAAAAAAGATTTGTAAGGTAGATATTTATTTTCTTGAATCCATATTTGAACTCTTATAAAGCTGAATGCTGAAGCTGTAGTACTGTAGCAGAATTGGCTTCCTCCGTAAATCTGCCGGTCCCAATGAACTGGATATCTAAAAATTCAGACTGACATTTTGAATTATTACCTGGAAAAAACAAAAGATCTGAAGAATGTGGTAACCACCTCATGAAGATGTGCAGCTTATCCTTGTTTTACACCATACATTATATATTTTCATTGTTTAGATTCACTAACATCGAATGGGATCAATTTATGATGAAAGGTACAGCTAGAGACCAGGGCTTTTTTTTTTCCAATATTTGTTTTGTTTCTGTCAAACTTTCCTTGTCAGGATTATGATTTTCTTGCTTATATTTCTTATAACTGTTTAATGTGGTGATGAATACAAGCAGAGCTGTGGTTTCTTTTGCTTTTTTTGACATTGGCTCCCACTGGGCATTGAACACTTGATCCTTAAGCATTGAAAGTGACTTATCACAGTACTAGTTTGTTTGAATTTACCAGGTTTTCGAAGTGCATGTGATGCTTTGAGAGTTTGGTATTTTAAGAATCTTCCAAATATCTTCTTTAGGGAATTCATTTTCATTTGTTCTTCTCCAACCTTAGCAAATCGTATCAGTGGACAATGTTATTAAGAATGTCTTTTATTATCAAGGTTTTATCGAGTAACCTTGTTGCATCACTTTCAAAATTCATGAGTTTCATGTATTTTCTGTCTTTGTTGTACTGAATCTAGTTGATATCTGAGGTTTACAAAAAATATTCATATCCGTGGGCATTGAATACACCAGAATGTACATATTATTAAAGCGCATTCTTTATTTTTCACTTTCATAGTGCATTAACAATTGCTTCAGCAACCAGCACAGCACTGCTTGTGGAGAATTGCCATTGCTTTATCAACTATTTTCTGACAAAATCACTGAATAAGACATGGATTTCGTGCATATTCATGAGAAACAATGTTTTTCCAAGATATATAGTAATAATATTATATATAAGTGAGTATAAAAAAATTAATATATTTTTTCCTCTTAAAAATGAATTATAAATCGTTATTTGAACTATTTAATTTTCATCAGTATTACGGGAGTATGAAACAGAAACCTGTGTAAAATATACATCACAACCCTACATTTCATGTGCAATTGTCCACCTAAGCCAAAACACTCTGACGTGGATCTGTTACGTGCACATCCCACTAATGCCACATGGCAAACACCCATCAGCTTACTTATCTCTGAATTCACTTCGTCGCCCGACAAAAATTTTAATATCAAGATTGTCACTCTGTTAATTTTATCAAAATTTTATAAATTACGTAAAATAAAAATTATTTATTATTAAATAAATAATTTAAATTTATTTTTTATATTTTATATAACAATTTATTATCTCATTTAATTTTTATCAAAGAATTTATAGGAAAACTCCTTCCTCTCCACAACTTTGTAGGCCACGAGAATAGCCAAAAATATCTAACTTCTTCACCCACATTTCGAACCACAAGAATTTGATCCTCGAAATTCACGAACGTACGATCACAAATTTAAGCTTATTTTTTTTTCATTCTTGCAATTGTTTCTTAAGATGATACAATATAATACAAGACATTAACATTGTCTTGCTAAACTACATTAACAACTTACACAATAAATAACCCGCCAATATTATACAAGGATTTCATGAAAATGAAATAAAACAGAAGCTTGATTTTTCTTAAAAAATGAAAAGAAAAAGCTCATGGGGTGGATGGCTTTTGCCCCCAACAAACTTCCGGTCATTATAGACTCTTCATTCAATAAATTATGTTAATCATATTGTGGAGTGTTTCTTGGAAATAGTCTTATAGGTAAGCCTCGTTTGGGCACTGGGAATGGACCATACTGAATTCTATCGTCGTCTCCCACAACTTCCCACCTGAAACCAAACGCATCACAACCAAAATGAGTTTTCTTTTCCTTTATAGAAATAGAACTTCACAATTGTGAGTAATCATGCATGCTATGAATCCGTTCGTAAGTTCAGCGGTCAAGGAGGTCGAACAGTACACTGATGGTGTGAGTTCGATCTCTGCGTCTATAGCGACGCTAGGGGAGACATTTAAGTCTCTTTGAGACTCTATGCTCTTTGTTCGTGTGTTATTCCAATTATGTTCGTAAAATTTGTAAACCAAAAAAATGCATCCTATAAACACTAGAGCAAATGCAAAGAGAACCCAACTCCTCGGATTATCCAGAAAAAGATAAGTTAGCCAGAATATATACTTGCTCTTCTTAATTGAGCAAAATTATGAAATTAAAACAAGTTTTTTTGAAATAAGTTTGAAAAAGAAGAAGAAGATTTTATTTCATTGAAATGACATACCAAAAGAAGAGGTCGAAGTTTAACAAAAAAAAATTAGAGATTAGTATGGTTTTTTAACTATCAACAAAAGAAAACATCAAGTTTGGATAATGTAATGTCTTCTAGCTGCTATAAACTCTTATTTTGTGGACTCAAACTTTCCATGAATCCATGAAAGCCAAAATTATCCAAAAAAAAAAAGAAATTATGAAATGCATGTCATTGATTTAATGTTGCAAAATCGAAAACCATCTAATTATTTTTTTCTGGGAAGAAACAAATCAAGAATTTATAACTTCACAAACCTATGATTTGACAAAAATTCTCAACTTTCTTTTTCATTTTTTTTCTTTTTTTTTTCATATAATCGTATTTGTCAATTTTTTTTCCAATAAGTGCCAACAAAAGCCTTCATTGTCACATTCATATTTGATTTACAAAACATAGCTGGCACATGTCTTTTACTTTCATGTAACTTTGGATACCAATTGAACACGTTTCCCCTTCAGAGCTACAATTTTCAATACATTTTTCCCTCCTTTTTGATATGCTACAAAAAATAAAAATAGTTTCGGATTAATGTTACTTTGTATATTTAGTGGTATTAAATCGTTTTTCCAACATTGTGTATGTAAGTGCATTATTATTATTGTTACGAATAAAAATGATGGAGACATATGGGGATGAAATATGCAGAGACGGACTTAGAGACACCAAGTTCAGCGAACTAATGACTATAACTTTTAACCGATAAATATAAACATCACTCCTACTCGAGCTGTAAGAAAATCATATTATAAAAAAAAAATAATTTGAGAGCTGTGGAGACACAGGCCCCTACTACTCCCTAAGTCTATCCCTGGCCATATATAGACCTAATCCATGGGACAAGGATGTGTCATTTGTAGTAGTAATTGAAGATGATTAGGAATTTTGGGAAGGCCCCGCAGCTGAGATAGAGAAACAATCAAACATCGTAGAACCCTTTATTTAGTTACGTCTACCTCATGACTTCAGACTGTATAATCCACTTACTATGCCATTAAAAATCATGATATAGGGATTTAACTACTATGCAAGGTTGAATTAGGTTTGAGGAATGTAAGTTCATGGAACCCACTTTAAAAGATGAGAAGATGAATGTGATTGTGGCTAATCTCACAGTGAGGCTGAGGACCACTTCCACAGATTTAGGAGGGGGAAGAGAAGGAAAAACACAGCCAAGAGAAGTGGTCAGAGACAGGACCATCTACCTCCTCCAAACTGCACCTTCCCTACTCCCGTTTGGTCAACTATATTGAAATTGAAGTGATGGCGTGTAAATATATTGCATTTATAAGAAATTAAAGAGAAATATGAAAACCTGTAAGTGGTGGTGAGGTGATGAAGGAGAATGAGCATCTCAAGCTTGGCTAGTTCACTTCCTGGACAAGAATGGACTCCATTCCCAAATGGCATATACGTGTTAGGTCTGGGTGGCACCTGCACCATTTACAAAACTTCTATCTTGAGTCGTGTTTAGTTTGATGTTTACAACATCTATATTTCCGTTTTAAGTTTCCGAAACACAACAACTTTTATATGCAGTGATTAATTCAGTGAATAGTACTATGGGTATATTCATATATATACTACAAAACCAGCTCACGTGTTGATGATACCAAAAAAGATTTAATGAGTAGATCCTATAATACAGCAAAGATTCAAATAAACAATCTGAAAACGACATTACTGTTCCTCCATCATAATCTACAACATCATTGTTAACCTTATATTTCTTCCCTTTATTCAACCATATAGATAATATCATGACCCACATCATTCATTCCTTCTGCAGTGCCTCTGTGCTCCACTCTCCGATATACGTACCATATTTCAGCTTTTCTAGTTTCATACTATCTAAAAGAAATACATATTTATGTACAATATAGATTTAATAATTGTCTACCAAAATGAATACAATGATGGTAATTTTCAAAAATTATTTGTGGTTAGATACGTTTCCGAAGATAAATAGAGGTGTCACCTCAAATCTTGAAGGGTCGAATTTCTCTGGTTGAGGGAAGAAATCAGCACAGTGATGGATGCTTCTGAAGAGGGGAAGAACCTTCCAACCTCTGGGGATAACATACCCTTCAAACTCCACATCTTCTACTGCTTCTCTAAATGTAAATGACAGTATGCTTGCGGTTCTAAGGGTCTCTTGAATCACCTGAAATCAGCGACGGATTCAGAAATCTTTTAAAAAGAAACGGAAATATACGAGTTTAAAGTAGTGCAGAGAGAACATGTTAATGAGAGCGGCATGACAAAAAAATACAAGATAAAAACGACTATAAAAACAGTAACAACAAAAGAGGCGGCCGCCCCGTCACTCTCTCTTTGTTCTCTAAGATGAGCATTGAAGTTCTTGCATCAATCTTATTCTTTTGAGTTGACAATTACTTCAATAATTACAAAAATAATATGGATAAAAAATAGTCAACAATTTAATCTAAAAATTGAGAGGTTAAATTGAAATGAAAACAGATATTTTGGAGTAAAAATATACCCTAGTAGTCAACGGCATGCGCCTGGTATCATCCCACGTAAGTCTCCTATTCGCCTCAATTATTTTGCGTCTAATTCCCTCCTGCTCTTTCTGCAAAAAAATTCATCGCCAATGAATTACAATATGCAACAAAAGATTTTGTTTCCTTATCTCTTGGCATTATATACTTCTTATCTTACTTATTAATATTATTATAGAGAAGAAAAAAATTGGCCAAGAAAAATCAAAAACCATGAATAACACAAACCAATTATTCTGAAAAAACTATTTTGATATTTTTGTGCAGAAGAACTTGAATGCTGCTTTGCTTTCTTTCAAGAACCAAAAAAAAATTGTATGGAACGTTGATAGGTTGAAGATTTTACCTCGACGGATTCTAGTAGTTCCTTATTATCGTGCAAGTACTTGAGAAGCCAAGTGAGCACACTTGCGGTTGTATCATGAGCAGCAAATATGACTCCGATAATATTATCAGCAATTTGAGAATCACTTAGCTCATGTAACTTCTCTTCATTTTTAGCTCCTAATAATACTCCGAGTAATCCTCCTCCTACTTTCCCACTCTCCCTTCTCTTCTCTATCATTCTCCTCAACGTCTCATTTAGTTGTTTTCTTGCCTATTTAATGGAAACCACAAGCACAGAAATTACAATAATGGTCATAGAATACATAAATATACGTAATTTAAAATCTGGATTTTGTGTTCTTACTTTCATGGCTTTGTGAAAGGGAGTTCCGGGAAAATCCAAAGGCATAGAATTGTAACCCTTCTCTAAACAATGATAAAGATGCTTAATTCCTTCCATTTCCAATTTTTGTTTCTCTCCAAAAGCAGAAATCATTGCCACATCGAAAGCATACTATAAAATACTCCAAACATGGAACAATAATTACTTACAAACTCATGCACTAAAAGATGAAATTCTACACAGTAAAAGAAAAAAAAAGAGCAAATCAAGCATACCCTTTTCATTTCATGAAGAGTATTGATTGTGGTGTTGTTCCAAGTTGGTAGAGACTTTAAAACAATTTGTTCAATTTCTGAAACAGACCTTCTAATTGAAAGGGGCAAAAAATAAGCTTGCACCAGTTTTTTAAGCCTGGAATGATATGCACCTTGATGGAAAAACAAAGCTTCGGGTCCTATCATTTTTTCTTTGCTTGTTGGATATGTCGGCTTGAACAAATGAGCACGTGTCACTAAAACAAGCCTTGCAGCTTCAGGACTCGATATCATCACACAAGGGCACCCTAGTATGTGTGTCTTAAATATGTCACCATACCTACATTAAAATATTCAAACTCTAAGATTCACATTAAACATGAAATCCCCACAATTCCTATAATAAAATAATTGTACCGCTTTCGTCTGTTGGAGAAAAAAGAATTTGGATTTTGGGTATAGAGCTTGAGAGTTTCTCCAATATACGGCCAACCCATGGAGCCAGGTGGGAGACGTTTATGCTGTTTAGAGCGTTGGTGTCTCAGTAGCAAAACTACAAGTAGAAAAAAGGCAAGAAACAAGGAAGACAAAAGTGGGAGCACAGAGGTAGGAAGCTCAAGTAGCCAGAGAGCATAATTACGGCGTGGTAGTAATTGGAGTTGCATGGTGAGCAAGTGGTTATTAGTGGGGAGAATAACTAAGTGGAAGAGGTGGCGAGGAATAAGAGTTAAGAAGGGGTGATAGAAAGGAGGAGGTGGGGAGGGTTTATATAGAGAGAGGGCGTAGGTGTAAGTGTGCGTGTAGGGACAGGCGTCAGGAGGTTTGTGGGAAGGAAGAGTTCGGAGATGGAAGGGGTGAGGGAATTTATGGGGATGTTTTAATTAATTTGAAATCAACGTCTCCCACCACTGCATTACTCTTCTCCTATAGACACGTTGTTTTCGTCCCACAAACCCACGCCTTCTCTATTTTATATTATAAACTAGTTTACACCCGCGCAATGCTGCAAGATTATTTTAAATTTTATTATTTTAATAAAATAATATAATAAAAAAAATCTAAAAAATTATAAAAAGATTAAATATAATACATTATTTAAAATAATTACATAAAACTATGACTAATTTACATATTATGTTGTATTTAAAGTATCATTGATTTCAAGAATAAGCTTATTAATTATATTTTAAATTTACTTAAAATATAATTTTACAGAGTAAAATTTTTTATGATAATTAAATTAAATAATAAGTCATTTTTTTATTATTTTAAGCCAAAAAAATAATTTTTTTTAAAAAATTATAAACATATATTTAGTATAATTAAACTGTCTAATAATAAAATTTAAACAACAAAAATAAAATAAATCAATTCAATTTTCATCTTCAAATAAAAATAACTAAAAGTTTAACATTTGATTCAAATGCTAATTAAAAAAATAAATATGAACACTTTATAAATTCTAAAATATTAAAAAATTACACATGTACATTATTAATATTAAATATATTTATTGAAGTGACATGCGTCAATGCCTTAATGAAATTGTCAAAAGTTTTTAATATAGTATATAAAAACAAGAGAGAGATTGTGAAAATTTTAAAATATCAAAAAATTACACCTCAACATTATTAATGTCAACATCTCTATTTGATTGACATGTGTCAATAATTTAATGCTAATGTTATATATATTTTTATATATATATATATATATATATATATATATATATATCATACTAATCAAAGTTGAAGTCGGTGCTTATAATTATGACATTTAATTTTGTATATAAGTGATACATAACAAATTTATTATTTGAATAATTCTTTTAGTTGTAAGGATAAAATCAAACTATTTTAAATAATATGAGATAAATTATATTAAATAAAAATAATATTATATTTATTTTAATATTATATATATTTTTATTTAATTTTACTTATAAATAAAATAATTTATATAAATTTATAAAATTAATATTTTCATATAATGCACATCATCCTGTCACATTAGCAAGTAGAATAACTAGTTCATTACTAATGAGAATAGTCACCATGGAGATGTTATATACAAGTGTAATTACAAATTATAAAGTTAAATTAATTAGTATATATCGACTTCGTAAAAAGACAGAAATTTTTTTAAAAAATTGTTGTTGAAAAAAGACAAATTACATATCTACTCACCTTAACTTTTTTATTGTGTTTTTTTATAAAAAACTAAAGAAATTTCACAAACAAAATTTATCTTGTATTCTGTATTTTAATCCTACAAAACAACAAGGTAGAAACTACTATTAACAGAGATATTTTTTTTGTTATTTTTTCATTAAAAAGATAGTTGACACATATATATGTGCTTCTTGTTCTATTGCTTTGTTGAAAGGTGGGAAAATTTTAAAAGTATTTTAAAAATAGTTAAATAGTTTATAAATAATAAACATGAAAAAAATAGTTCAAAATCATAAAAAAAAACTTAAAATGTAAATAAAACATAATTTATACAATATTAAAGTAAAAAGAAGTATATAATATAACTATCCCTCAAAAAATGAGACAATGTACAATGATATTGATAATTTATTATGTTCTAATATATAAATTCATCAATTTTCATATTTTCTTTGAACTGGACTGAACTAAATGAGATTTAATAATTAAATTGTTATTTCAATTATGGAAATTAAGGTCAAGATTAAGCAGTGGCGAATTCAAGAATTTTTTTACAATTAGTACACTAAGGTAGCAATGATCCAAACTTTTGACGAGGGGGCGATGTCATGTGGAGGTTTTGAACTAATGAGTTTTACAGAACTACGACATCAATTGTTGTGTGGTAATAAAATGTATTAGAGATACCCTTAGTGTTTCTTTTAAAGAAAAAAGTATTACTACGACTTTTTTGAGTTAGTGTATTAATATTGATTTGTTTTGCCTTAGAGGCATCGTTTACTTACAATATTCTTATAAGGAAAAAAAATACGCATACCAATTATATTTTTTATAAAAAAGAAAATAAAAAATAAAAAAAATACCCCTAATCAGAACTCTAACCTCGGCTTGTCCCCAATATGCTTTTCTTTCGTTTTTTTTGTGGAAATATATGTCTCTTGCCTCATTTTGACAAGTTAATATTTCATTATCAATAGACGATACACCAACACAAACTTTGACCATATAGGGGAAAAAACCATCACAAATCGATTGAACACTATTTAATCAGAATCGATTGATGAAATTGACTATATAAGAGGATACATTAATTTAAAACTAATATACATAAAAGGGTAAATCTTGGAAGCTTGTTTAGAAAGCGTAGATTTAAGATAGAACAGAAAGTGGTTAATTTTTTAATACGAAAATACTTTGTTTAGAATTGTTGTGTTGGCGTATCGTCTATCAATATTAATTAGTTTTAATTTGGAGGCATCATTGACTCTCTGTATTCTAATAAGAGAAAGACATACCTGTTTTTTTTAAGGAAACAAGAAATAAAGATATATTGTGACCCCCAAATTTAACTACCATTTCATAAATAATTATTTCTTTTTTTCCAAGAAATGACACCTAAACTTAGAAATCATTTTGATTTTTGAAAATATAAATTTTTAAACAATTTATAAAATCATACATTACATTATTTCAAATTCAACCCATACAAGGTTTAACGAAATATGTTTTATGAATATTGAAGTAATACAAAATTTTTTAAATTATTAAAGAAAAGGAAACGAAAAAAAAATTTCATTTCAATAATAACCTAGCAAAAAGGATTATATGCACTTATCATTTTCCGATATAATATTTTACATGAAAAAGTCAAACACTATAGTGCACAGCCCACCTTGGTTCTTCAATCTTCTAGCTGAGTTGTATATAATACTTCGCACCTTTACGTCCAAAATTTGTCTCCTTTAATTTCCTACCAATATTGAATATGACAGACATAAAACACAAATGAGTTTTGACACTCAATAAGCAACACTTACCAACATGGACAACCATCCAAAATTTATTTATTTAACTTCAATACAATTATAATGTAAGCAAAATTCATTTAACATCACATTATTTCTTCCCTGATTCATAATGTAACCTATATATTCATTCATTTCAAATTTAAGACATAAATCTTAATCAAAACATCACAAATCAGTGATGCACGCGGGTTCAACCCCAACTACGCGTTGTCGCTGCGACCATGCGTAGTTGGGTATCCATACACGCGGTGTGGTCCACAACTACGCGTTGTCGCGGCGACCACGCGTAGTTGGGTACTCATAGACGCACGGTCGGGGAGAAGTACGCGTGGTCGGGGCGACCCCGCGTACTTATGGGCCACCACGCGTAGCACACTGTTTTCCGGGCAAAATCTCAAAACAACCAAACACAATTTCAAGAACACTTATATCCATTCTTACCAACATTCAAAACTTCAATATATCAACATCTAAATCCAAAATTTTGCACAATTATGATTAATGCAAACGTACAACGTATAATCATATCTAATCCGGCAATTATCAAGTCTACTAATAGTCAACATTTTGCAAGAATTTCAACACTCACACTTACTTCCATAACCAAGTGTGATCATATTAGTTTGCACTTTAATTCAACATCATAACACATTGAAAACATACACATACCAATACACTCTTAACACACGATCATCCTTTCCATAACAA